>KN501692.1:92753-128238 GCA_000787155.1 Scartelaos histophorus | reverse complement strand
AGAGATCCACTCCCATGGACGGGAGTGGATTAGCCATTAAAAAAACACATTGGCTGATCTCTAGTTCATTGCAAAGCTTTCAAATTAAACTTTTAAAACTATATAAGGCATGTGAAGTTGTAGCCAGATAAGAGCTTGTTTTGGATGATAATGGCCAAAGCAGGAATACAATTAAGGACCCTCATTAGCATGGGCTTTTGTACCAAACACATAAAAGTGTCCCACATATAAGAAGACAAAAATCCTTTACTTTACTCTGGATGTTCATTCTTGGCATGGTTTGAAATTTGTCTCCGCTTTGCCAAAAAAGGACGTCTTAGATATATCGTCACTCGGCTAATTGCAGCTATAGGAAGAGAGGAGGGGGCGAGGAAGATGGGGGCATAATTCTTCTAATCACTTCTCGCGCTAAAGTTCAAATGTTAAACAGGTCTTCCCAAACTCTCGGAGCGAAAGTGCAACCTCCTCAAAAACTTGGCCGGCTCTACACTTCCATAATAACAGTCATTATCTACCGCACACATCTTTATGCTTCATTTGAGCCGGTCTTAACTAGGGGTATCTATCACAAAAGGTGCTGGTTCTGCTCCCCGGGTCGGGCTGACCTCCAGGCCTTTTTGATTTATACCCCACCCTCCCCTTAACCGTGAGCGCTGTCTCTCCGCTTGGCCAAAAAAATGATGTGCGCCATTTTAATTACAAAGCCCTAATTTGAGTCTCCATCACGTCACCCTCCGTACAGGTAGGACAGTATATATACGCAAATGGGGGTCACCTCTTCGCTGTCCGCTGCATCATCATGTCCGCTAATGATTATTACAGTCCGGTCACTTTTGATGGAACTTCCCTATTCGTTACAGCTCGCATGAAAGCCAGTCGTAGTCATTTGTACAGCAACAAGAAATTGAAAGCCTCGTCTTAGAACGGCGCGATACATCAGTGAGCCGCTGTGTGCTGATGATGAGGAGATTGGTGGCGTTGTTAGACTCATTATTTTGATTTTGTCCTTCGCGGCGCGTCTTTGCCAGGCAGGGACAGCGACAGAAGACCGAGGACTATTGCCGCTTTTCTATGGACAAATACAAGGGCGATTTTTTCCTACCTCGCAAGGATACGGCATTAAGCTAATTATTCACAACCAGGGGATGTTTTCGTTGACATTGTACATTTTGTTTACTCTGCTTTAAAAAGAGTTTCGAAGAGAGTGTCATCGCCAGAGCAGCGAGCGCCGACTGTAAACATGTTTTTCCCTCACACTGTCCATACAACTGGATAAATAAAAGGCTTCTGTTCGGATTTAATTCTAAGGAGCCGCACTGGGGCCCATTGTGAAACGCTTCCAATTAACAGAGACAGTCATTCTTCTGACCAAAGTCACCTTGAATAATCGGGTTACCTACAAATACACAGTTTTTTATGGATTTTTGCTGATTAAAGACAAACTATATCTCTCCGATTTTTTTAAGGATAAATGGGGTTATTCTGCACGTATAATTTAACACACTGACATTTGAGAAGTCGGTCTCTTGGTTAGGATTAGTGTCAATTTTAACGATTCTATTGCTCCAAAAAACTTCAAATACATGCATTTTCATTATGACCAGGCTTGCCTCTCCACAGATCTGACCTGTAACTTGATCTGGTGTCATCTCCTTGTTTATGTAGTGTGGAATTTTGCAGGAGACAAGCCAGTTGCAGACACTACACCAAAACAGTTACATAGTGCACCTTAAAAATGAAGGATAAGAGCAAAATCAAGGAAGTCAAGATATTTTCTTTTATTTCCTTTCATTTCTGGACATACATGGCACAGCAGTGTTTGTTCTCACCGCTCTATGAAAGATTTACTGACTGCCAGTTCTTTAAAAGCAAACTTTTCTAAGACTCGCAAACCCAAGGTTGAATGAAGGTTCAAAGTAACAGAACAAATGTGCAATATTTTGTGATGATGATGAAATTCATCAGCATTCTCCCATAAACTGTGCATTTAAATGATAAAATATGCTAAATTAAGATGTGGGCGGTTGAGAGCAGAGAGGTTAGTGCCCTTTATGCTCAGTATAGAGGCTGAGCATTTGATTCACCAACACAAAGACGCTCCTTGTGTGTTTTTAGCACATGCACATACATGTGTAAACAGGTGACTAGAAATTGGCTATAATCATTTTAAGTTGGCATGTTTTTAAATATCAGCAATAAGGGTGTCTCATCTTCACGTTATTATAATTAGGAGAAGCATCACAATTTAACAGTTAAGTTAATGTGAAATAAACTGCTTTACTTTTCTGGAGTATAAATTTAATTGAAATTACTTAGTTTTGTTTTTAAAAAATCTCAAAATTATAATTGTTCATCCATTAACATTATACTGTGACTTAAATACTCACAATTATAGATTAGCCCTAAAATCTTGACATCCCAAAACAGTAGCCATTGTCTAGACTAACCCCTAACCATAGGTCCGCAGTTGCTTCTGTGATATGAATTAATTATTAAAATACTTCATTTTTAATAAGGTAAAAAGTGCATCAGCTGGCAGTGAGCCGTCATCTGCTTAAAAAAGGCCTTGAAGTGTTTCACCTGAACGATAATAACCACTTACGGACTCTTTGTATGTCGATAAAGAACTTCAGATTGAAATGTTGTTTTCCATCGACCTGAAAGTATATCCTCCCCCCCTCTCACTCCACTCCAGATCTCTCCATCAGCGCCGACGGAAGTGAATGTCTTTTCCATAGAAAGGACAGGAGTGAGGGCTTGTCCACGCTAAAAGCTTTCTCACACTGCTAGAACAATCAGCTGCAGCCCTATTGGCCTGCCAAGGTCATTTGTGTTGGGCACAGCAATACCCAAGGTGACGTAATGGACCCTTACTCCCAGGTCAAGCTCTGGTCCATCTTTGAGCTGTTGTGCTGTGTAAACTACCTCTGGGCTTGGCTTTAGCAGAGTTTTTCCACTATTTTTCTAAAGGATCTAAAGGTTATAGCTGAGCGCAGTGATTTTTCTGAGAGCAGGCAGCAGAGTCAGCCCCAGATGTCTTGTAAGTAGCGCTTTTCTTCCCTCAGCAGCGCCAGCGTCTTCATGGCCTCCAGTTGGTCCACCTGGAGTTCAGTTTTGATCATCTCCATCAGTGTGTCGTTCACGTCCTTGGCCATGTTCTTTGCATCCCTGGTGAGAAAACTGAATTAATGAAAGGGCACCATGTCGAATATAATTAGCACTCATGTTGTAGCTTCATATCTTGTGTTTTACCATCCCATTGTGTCTGAGCGGACAATTTTCAATTCAATACGGGCTTTAATAAAAGAGCTTTGCACATTATTTGGCAAACAGATGGTGGGTTGGTTGGTTCGTTGACATTAATAATCAGTTTTAAAATAAGGGCTTAAGACAGACAATACAGAAAAAAGTTATATTTCAAGGTGCACTGTGTAACTTTTCTGGTTGAAGGTTTGTGCTGCTTCCAATGAGACATTTAAGGATGGATACGTTTAGTGCCATATTGAGGAATATTTTAAGCAAAACAATAACATCGCCACAGAAAAAAGCAAGTGGTGGACCCCCAGGCAGTAAAGTTGTTGTGCTCCCTAAATTATTTATTATTAGTTATACCCTTATACAATTTGCATACTGATGCCTAAAACACTTTTTTGTATTAAATTATTGAATAGATAAATATAGACAGAGCATTAACCAAATATCTAAAAATCCAATGTCTGTTTGAAAGAGAAAGGCAGAGACAATAGAGTATATTGCAATCGAGTATTTCATAATGAGGACAGCGATATGTGGGTTTTACAGTGAATAAATTGCACCCGTTATGTTTTCTCACCCGCACACATAGATGTAGCCGCGTTCCTGCAGCAGGATGCTGGTTATGGCCTTGCTGTCCAAGAGCAGTTTGTGTTGGACGTATTTGGGTCGTGCGGATGACTGGGCGACCTCCTCCTCTACTTCCTCGTTGTCTCTTGAGAAACAAACTTTGAGGTGGTTCAGTGTACCGCTGGACACAAAACCCTCCAGCTCCTCCCTGCAAAATCAAGATCAATGTGTTTAATTTTAAATCTGCTTTCTTCCAGGTTTTTCGAGGATGTTTCCCTTTGAATCAAAAGAGACAGTACGATTTAGATCTAACACATTTCTGAAATACCACACTAAAAGGTTTGTGTATATATAGAACACTGTAAATCCCATCTGACTAAAGAAGTAATCATGTTGTGTATAAACCCTTATACTCCTTCAAGGTATTTAGCCCTGTTGTCAAATGCCCTGTAAGACACAACCCACGAAATGCTTCCTTCGAACACCAACGCTGTCAATCTTGATAAAACCGAACAGTAATGGGCAAAGGTCTGAGCAAAACTGTGCCAGACATCCAATTTATCTTGTTTAACGAGAAAAAAGACGAAAAAAATATGGATTTCCGAAGCAAGGTCGGCCCCTGTTATAAGCATCTTTTTGCAATCAATCCTCCCAGCCTTGCATTTGGGTCTATAACCTTGCTCCCTATCAGTGGTTCGCCTGCCAACTACTCCTGCTCCAGTGTTTTTTACAGAGCCTGGGGTCCTATTGGAGAGGAAAGACATGAGGAGTGTGAGAGAGAGGGGCTTCTCTGTGGCTCTGAGCTGCTTGTTTAAAGTTAAGCAGTCGGAATAAGCAAAAACACACTACAAGCATGATCGTGTGCGAAGGTCTGTGCCTCCGGGATCTGGGCTCTGCAGCAAAACCAAGACTAAAAATAATGCAAAAAAAAAAACCTCACATGAATAGCAAGGGGAAAGAGAACTGTGGTGATAAAATTGCTGTCGGCAATGTCCCTGAGAAATAGTAATAAATCTATTCTTGCTCTGCATAGGTGCATGGACACAATATTATATCATGTCTCAATTTATGAAAATGTAAGCGAAAATGTTGTACAAGTATCACTAAATGCATAAGAAACTACAAAGTGAAAGTATTTAATATAATACAAATGATGACTTCTGCAAAGTTTTGTTTGTTTTGTTTTTTTTTTTTTTCAAATGAGCAACTGCTAATGAAAGTGGCTGCATAATAAAATAATAATAAAATAATTTGCATAACATAAAACATGACTAATGCTCTAGAAAAGAAACATATCAGTAATAACATCAGCAATGATTTACATGAATCAATAATTCTTCATTATGATGAAATAACAAACATCCATTACAAATGTGAAGAATGACTGAAGCTCACTGGTTTGACACTTGATTAAAATCATCATGGAGTGATTTCCTCTGTGACAGGAAGCAGTGAAAAACCAGACCAGCTAAATTTGTTAGAGAAAACACATTTGCTAAAGGGTTAATATTCACTGTTTATAGACGACAGCTGGTAAAGATATTTCCAGACCTTAAACCTTACAGTGCATCTGCGTAGCTCCACCTTAAAGCCTGTTCTGAGGCAGAATCATACACACATTAGAAGTGTTCAGGAGGGAGTGATGTGACAGCAGCCTCTCACAGGGATGGTAAGTGCTGCCGTTGATTGTAGCTCTGCGTGTTTGTTTTTGCTGATGGAAAATGTCTGGATGAGATAAGAGAGTACATCCTGTCTTCACCCTGTGTGACTTCAGTGTTCAGGGGCCACAGCTGAGCTCTTCAGGTCACAGGCCATTAAAGGGACTCTTCTTACTGAGTTGCCAGGCTCTGCTTGCAAACTGGTGTGTGGATCAATTTTACAAGGTACAAGGTGCAACAGAATAGCACATTTACCAGAAATGAATTGCCTGGTCAAAGCATGTTTTTTGTTTTGTTAATGTCCTCCATGTACATGCCTTATGCATTTCTTTTACATATTTAGAACTCCGTGTGTACATGTTGTGTATTTAACAGGCCGACAAAGCCACCCACCTGCCTGCTAACTGCCCTGAGGTGGAACAATAACTTGATATTATCTTAAAGTAACAGTTTCCTTCAGAATATATTTATTAAACAACTACAGCCTAAATGTGAACAAATAATAATGCAAACTTAAAAATACTTGCAGCTCCACAAACTAATATTTCCTGCATTACTGTTCTCACCATTACTAATTAAAGGAGCACTACCTGACATTTAGTCAGGTCCATTGATGGAGATCAATGGTTCATTTCTTTATCTGAAACATTACACTCATCTGTCTTGCATTTATTCTATATATTTTATTGTTTAAAAACAGGTGCCACATCTTGCGTCAGAATAGTTACACAACACAACATTAAAAGTACACTATATTTCAAAGGTGGAGAGTCTGCTACTTGCTTGTCTTTATGGAGATGTTATTTCGTTGCATGGAATGTTCCACCTTAAACATAACTGTCTTGCATTTATTCAATTACAGTGAATTCTTCTCATATGCAGGCTTGCTTCTCCATTGACGTGTCTTCATTGTGATTAACAAGTTTATTTCCATACTGTGGAATCAAGGCAAAGCAGTAACATCTCCATAGAGACAAGCAGATGGCGGATCCTCTACTGAGAAAGCGACGGTGGACATTTAAAATTCCAGTACCATAAAATTATATGATCACTACAACTATTAGTACCAATGTCTACAATACCAAAACTTTATTATTTTGTTATTTAATATAATACTAGAGACACTGAATGTACATTTTTATTTAAATGTACTAGCTACCTATTATTATTATCTATTATATTCATCTGACACTGGGAAAGTACAGCTGGTCCTGCACATCATTTCAAAAACAATACGAATGCAAAGCAGGAAATAGTCTTCAATTCAATAGGAGTCAATATCACTGCTTTGTGAGAATCCAGCACAGACAAATGTATTTGTAGTATTCAGCAGCAGGTATGTTGTTCTCAGTGCACTAACCTATTTAAACAGCACTTCACAGGAGGCACATAAAACAGGCTGTAATCGGCTCGGTCAACACTGTGGGGGTGTGAAGCAGAGACACACTTGTACAACAGCCTTTGAGTCTCCATTTAACAGAAGCGTGCGGTGAAACAAAGGGGAGCGCACAACATACTGGCGTCTCCTCTGCTCATATTAACAATGCTAATTCATTCACATGTACTTAATGCTGCTGAGAAAGTGGGCACAGCCAGACTCAGGTATTCAAGCAGCTAGCAACCAGTTCCAAATTTATTCACTATTGACAGCTACCACTTATGAGTCTGGTATGCCTGTGTATAATGTGCAAACTCATGAAACTTTTGTAGTGAAAAATTCAATAAATGCTTAACAGAAATATCCACCAATTAGCTCTGTAAACCATTCAAACTGTCACATAACCTTTTACATAACCTGCTCGGCTTTATTCTTCTGTATTAGCAAAAGTATTTTCTACATTCACAACGCAGAGACACGTGTCCTTGATTAAAATAGCATTACTTTGCTTTTGAATTTATTCATGCAGACTTCTCTTGAGAACAACTTTTAGCACTGTGTAACGCGCTGGAGTGCACACATACACCCACATTGCATTCGCACAGAGCAATGTTCATAATGTTGGGTCACATATTTTAATGTATAGAGCACGTGGCCAAGGTGAAATCGTGTATGCGCTTTACAAAAGGTTAGAGAGGGAATTTGCAAGGTCATGGGGCGTTATAATGAATGTAAGGAAAAATACAGCAAAAAGTACCTGAAAAGGAAGTCTTTCTCTTTATGTCGGCATCCAAAGTAAAGCCAAGTCTCGCCAAATGCCATCCCCGAATTCTCCTGCCGCTGCTTCTCCCTGAAAGTCAAACAATCAGCTGTTAGCATTCAATCAATAACAAGAGTCGTGTGGAGCAGACAGAGGAGAGGAGAACGAGTCCTTCCATGTACAAAGGTTAAAGACAAGCAGTGACAGCATTAAGCACTGTCTGCACTGTCAGTACAGCCGGGGCCACCATTGTCCTAATGCACTGAAATGACAATACAAGCCACAGCAAGGGCACTGTGATTACATTACACCGGGCCTCTGGAGCAGGACGCTTTCACACCAATGTGATCTCAGACAAGATTACAGATACAGATGAAACTGGACATCGAACATCACTGAACAAAACTTCTAGATTTTCTGAAACCAGGGATATCAAGATTATTTGATAAATTAAAATGAATGATGATTTAGAGCACAATAATCTAAGAACTAAAATAGGCATATATTGATTACAAGGATTTTAGAAGGAAATATGAAATATGAAACTTCAATTCAATCCAAGCTCCAAAATGTAAACCCACACGTGTAGAGCTTTAAAACATTATTCCAAAAAGCTTAATTTCAAAAGGCAGCATTAGTGTAGATGTATTTTTTGCTTTTGTCATAGTTCACCACAGCTGACCAGTCACATAAAACCATCCCAGTTTAATCAAATGGAAAAGATTTCCAACTAAGTACCACCAGCAGCCCTTACACCACAGTTTTAGACCAACTGCTTTGGGGTAATTTGAGTTGCAAGTTGATGTTTATTGTGTGTGGGAGTCTTATCTCTCAAAGCACTTCAACGCCAAAGTAAAATTCAAGCATAAAAAAGATTTCCCTTGTGGCTTAGAAGTTCTGGCCGAGCTCCCAGAATCTTTTACATGCACCAGTAGCTTCTCAGCAGAGGCCTGTATCAGCTGTATACACCTGCCGTAAAGGTGACAGCGATAACAACAGTTGACCCCCAACCTTTCATGATGCCATCAGTCAGACAGGCCTAGACCAGCCAGGCTTCCACTGTAACCACAGATAAGTGAAGACAGAGAGCTGCTATTGACCAACCGCAAAGAACCAGAGGAACACCAACACCAGCTGTGGACATCCTCCATGTGCTCCAACTTCTGTTTACTGGGGATAAGATGTTGCTTCAGTTAAACTTTTCTTTTTTGCAGTAAAACACAGAACTTATTTCCTCTGCATCTTCTGCTGTAGTGCAGTGATTTGCATACGGATTACACTGACGCGCTGGTTACACACAGCTTGTCATTGGATTACATACAAAATCCTAAAATATAAAATGGCATTGAGTTGCATAATGGTTTAGTATAGGATTTACAACAAATTCCCTGTGAAATAATTTCTCTTAAGATTACAAAACATTTAATCAAATTGTAGCTATTTTATTTATTTATTTTTAATACATGGTGAACTTTGCTGCTTGAAAAATAAGCATTGTAACATACATAAGCATGAGGTTACAATTACTGAAAGAATACATGGTGAACTTTGCTGCTTGAAAAGAGGCTTGAAAAATAAGCATCGTAACATACATAAGCATGATGTTACAATTACTGAAATAAGAACATTTTGATGTATGTATGTAATATGAATAAACGTAATTATTAATCTCCATTTGCACTTCACACCTTTGTTTATTTGTTATGAAATATGTGTGATAAAATAACATGGGTAATGAAGTGGATTTTCATAGATATATTTTTGCCGCACACAACTTTATCTTTAAAGGCACTTGAAATCACACTCAGCAAATTAATATAGTGAGTAGAAGAACAATTTTGGAGCCTTGACCTTTTAATGCATCAACTTGTTTAATTAAGTGCAAGTCTGGTCAGTTAATAAAGCTTTAAGGGCGAGTTTGTTTGAACTGCGTGCCAGCGTTAACAGAGCTGTCTGCCCGACTCCATCCGAATGCTCAGATCCCGCCCATTAGCATCCTGGACGAGATTCTTCTGATCTGCAAACAGCCTCAAGTCAACTCATTTTAGTGGGCCTCCTCTGCTCTCCTCTCGCCGCCTGCCCTAAAGGGATCAATACCAATATGAAAAACCTGGATTCCATTCTGAGCAGACCACAGTGGAGCCTTTGCTTGAATACAAATCAGAGCTCCACACTAGAATTGGCTGCAATGCGATCCCCAGGGAAAGAAACCTCTATAGAGTCCTCCGTTTTGGGGATGGGATGAGGGCTCGTTGTCTATCAGCGTCGTTTACATGATCAGCGGGTGGGGGGAAACTGCAAGGCAAGCTGAGCCACCGCCGACTTGGTAAACATCACAATTATCTCATAACTTTCATCGGGGTTTCTTTGCAAGCTGAGCGCGAGAGCTCGAGTGTCTTTTCAGGCATACAAACAAGGAGCTGCTTCACCAAATGCCGAAACACAACAACAGCTTGGGGCTTAATCATTGAAATTACTTTGCAAAAATTACCGTAGCATAACACATTGTACATGCTAAATTAAAATCATCTTCATTTACAGGACAACAAGACGCAGATCCTAATTGTAATCGGCTGTCTGTTTAGAGAGATAAGTGAACGCTTGATGCTTGCAAGCATACAAACTTGAATTGAACTTGTGACAGCACATGTGGGCCAAGTAAGCCTCTGGGCATCCCAAAGTATTAATTTAAGCAAACTTATTTTTCTGTTTTTTAAATGAAAGCTTATTATAAAGATTATTGCTAACAGTTAGACACAAATAGGTTAAAACATGACTGTAGTAGTTATTTACTAGAAGGCATTTTCACAAAACAAGTTTCTAACCTTAGAATCTTTTCCTGCACTTGCTAAAAACCTCTCCACTTGAGTAAAGCACTCTCAAAAGAGATATTGATTAACAGTGGGGATGTAGTGAGGGGGCGATCGAACTGTCCCCGTGTTGTCCTGTAGCTTAGTAGACCTGGTTAAGCCTCAAAGGCAAATACAATACTCCAACAACACTCTGCTGATTGTATTCTCTGATCTGGACACAGTGTCCGTGCACTGGCCCTGTCTGAAATATTCATTCTGTATAATAAGCACTGTGATCATGTTTGAGCAAAATGTGCATATAAAAAGATGAAAAGAACAAATCAAATACAAAATAACAAATTAAGTTTAACATGTCACACTGGGACACGAATTATGAAAGTGTAAAAACAAAATAATTATGCCAAGCTATAACTGACAAGTCAAAATGTAATACTTTGTTTTTTACTCTATTGTTCACATGACCTTCAGAATTAAACATTACTGTATAAAACATTCTCATGAACAAATTCTAGTCACAAGCCAACAGCATCTTATATAAGAGTTATGGTGAGAAGAGTGTCAAATCTGTGATATGCAAAAGTGAAGTAGTCATTCGGCTGAAATATAAGTGTGGTGTTGATGTAAGATCAACAGTTGTTATGTCCTCAGCACTAGACTAGGCCTGTCACCATAATTACCTGCTTATCTTTCAATATTGGATAGTTGGAACAATTATTTTTGGGGCTCAATATTTAGCGTGGTACTTTTTCTTTGCATTAGTAGGAAACATTTGTTGTTATTTTTAACCATATTTTACATTTAAAATACTTTTTAAGGCATAATTCCTTTTAATGGTTATTGTGTCAGTTGCATAAATTAGTTTAAATATTATCAATATTTTCTTCAGCAATAAATCGTACTTCAAAACACAGTGTGTTTAACAGCGAAATATCGATATATCATGAAACAAAATTTGGTGATTTTTGTTGCTTATTTAGTGTAAGGAAATTTCTTTATGCAATACACTTGATATTTTCACAGTTTTGATATTTCATATTAACGTTGCACAAGTAGTGATTTTTATTTATATAAAGCTTTTCATAGACATATGTCACAAAGACACTTACAGATCATTATTTATTCACTCTATTCCCGATAGGGGTAAGCTACTGTTGTAGCCACAGCTGTCCTGGGGCAGAATGTTGGAAGCGTAGCTGCCAATTGGTAGTGTTATCAGCTATTCCGCTCACCATCACTCATGCACACACCATTTTCATACTAGGCAATGTGGGTGAAGTGCCTTGTCTAAGGACATAACAGTTTGTGCCCCTGGTGCCCGCTGTGGCATCTGATGTCCCCAGTGGTCTCCCATCTAAGTACTGCCCAGCCCGGCCTTGCTTAGCTTCTGAGATCTGACGAGATCTCAGAAGCTAAGCAAGGCCTCTGACGAGGATTTAACAAAGGAAAACTGTTGCAAAAGTATTGGGTTCTTAAAAGCAGCAATATATCATGTGCAGTATATCAATTATCGCATGTACTGCAAATATTGTGATAATATCGTATTGTGAGCCATGCATTGTGAAGAACCCTGTGATTCTCAGCTCTACACTAGATACCATTTTTCAATCCTTGGCTTTAACATTAAGATCTGTACCATCTGATATTTTGACACTGCGTCCATTGCTTCCGATCCCCAGAGGTACAAATGGCTGGGAAGGCCCACCTCACCATCCATCCTCTCTCCTCCGACACCGTTTACCCTTTCACTCACCTCTGCCACAATCACCACACGCCACAACAGAGCCAGCATCCAGGGATTCACAGACAATTGGACCTGACTAGGCCACAACCTCATTCATACAGAGGAACCCACGACTTCGACAGGTGGAAGAAAAAAGAAAAGTCTCAAGTTGAGGTGAGCGCGGGCAACAATTGGGTATTAGCACGGTGGGCTCAGTCATGCTAAATCCTTTTGACAGCTCATCTGGATTTCTCCACTCAATTTATCCACATCAAATCAAACTAAATGTCACAGTATCCTTTGGCACAAAATAGCGACCATCAAGTTGGGCTTTATTATGATAATCAGTTCTGAAGTGATAAGGAGGTCACAGAATCAGATTTTGTGTTATAATTATTGAGAGCAGAAACATCATTATTTTACTATTAACACAAAACTGTTTTTCACAGTCTGACACATAACCAAACAGTGAACAGTGAAAATCATTCATCTTTAATTCACATTGTCCAAATACATGACCATCCCTCAGATTTTAGACCAGCTTTATAAATACTGCATAATTATAAATATTAGGTTTGCATAATATAGACTGAATTGAATTTTTGCCTCTAAAATTGTCACAATTATAATTTTTAAGTTTTACTTTAACTATTGATTAACCAAATGATCTAACTTCAAATAAAAGACAGGCTGCTATAAATGAATAGCACAATGAAACACTTTGGTACTGTTAGAATGAGTCATGATTATGTTAAAGATGTTAAAAATTAAGGTACCACAAGCAAAATAAAGTGCAAATTTGTGTTGTTACGATATAAAAATATGATTTTGATACTAAGGAATAGACTCAGTACTGATTCCAATACCACTATGATTATAAAAACACATTTTTTTAGACAGCAAAATATTATTTTCAACATTAAATCATAGTACTTTCTTTTATATTACCTTAATCTGTGTAAACCCTGAGTCATCCAGGTAGGTTCCATAGGTCCATGGGTGAATACTAGTCTATGCGATTTTATACTTGTTCAGCTCAAGATCATTTTAAAGAAAAAGGAAAAGTTAGTTTCTGTTCTGTGTGAAATTTCAGGAAAGGTTAGTTTCTGTTCTGTGTGAAATGAGAATTTTTTTTGTATCGATACTTGTTCAAATGAATATCCAGTTTTGATACTAGGTTTAATATTGAGCATGTTTTTTCGATATTTTTGACAACCCTAGTGCAAATAATGAGCACGTACTAAAAATAATGAACCCAAAATAATAAAATAATACAGTTAATCTCTAATTTGCATAACAACATCTTGAATTTGTATTTATAGTGACCAAGATCAAGTGCCAAGTCTGTGGATTTTCCCATCTGGACTTCTGGACACTTTGATACCGGCTCCCATCCCCCCTCCACGCTTTAACACACGGCTCTTCATTACACACAAGTCATAAACCTTTTGCATCGGGAGCGACTAATTTATTCCTTCTGAGAGGAGCCAAGCGTCTGAAATAATCCCTGGCGTGATCACAGCTCGCACCCATAGATTTATTATGCTTTATGAGTTGTACATGACATCGACTTTTATAGGCTTTGAGCAGAATCTTATTTAATTGTCTCAGCAGATTACACAAAGACGATGCACATTTAGCATTACGTGAACATTGTGAGTTTTCATTACACAGCAGAGGACATAAACACCACCGGTCTTTGACATGTCACTGATGGATTTTACACAGCGTCTTGGATTGTCAGTGAACGCTGTTGGTGTATGAAAACATTATTCAATCGGTGTACACACAATGTAGTTTAGTTTTAGTTTAAATCTGATTCATGGGGATGCAAGATTATATGCAATCAAATCAAAATTACAGCATGTAAGTTTGTAATTAGTAAATTGCAAAAGCTGCAATTATTATACAATCATGTGCAGAAGAAATGACAAGTGAAGCGTGCCAGTCGAAAAGCTATATGTTATCTACATTGGGTCTTATTATCAATTTACTCTGAAATGCATGGATGGGATTCTTGTATTAGTTTAGTATGTTAAGCTTTGTGAATAGCTTTAAAATGACGATGGACTAATGCTTTATCTTAATTGAAATAGTAAATATATTTGCAATTGCAATGCTTGCCAGATTTTTTCCCAAAATAGTACTGCCTCACTACTTTACAAATACTTTATGTCGAGTTTGTACTGGTACTGGTAAATACTGTGTGAAAAGCAAACTGTACCTGTGCTGCAGAAAACCAATGAAAGGTGCAACTCCGGTGCCTGGCCCGACCATTACCAGAGGCACAGAGGGGTCAGAGGGCAAGCGAAAGGAGCAGTTCGCCCGCAAACTCACATGGATCTAGAGTCAAAGGACATAACATAAATATGAATTAATGAGGCTAATTACACCAGTGCTTCCAGTCCACTGAGGGATACAATAGATTTATTGATCAACTGAGAACTACTAATGAGAAAGTTTATGAGCACACAATATAATCAATAGTTTCTATTAGTTCAGAATCATTGTAAATGCAAAACCAGCGACCTGTAAAGCTTAAAAGTTTTAGATAAAACAGTTGATCTAGCAGAGTAATGTTGTGGGTTTAAGTCTGAATTTTTACAAGTAGTTTACGCTCTATAGATAAAATGACATTAAGTGGCCAAATAAATAAACAGTATGTATAATAAATGTGCAAAACCAAACAAACATGATTTTTATTGGCATGGTATTTGTCCATGTAACCAAAACAAAACACGTTTTTGGCCCAATTTTCAGTCAAACTTGATATTCCAATAAATGACATTAAAATCCAGGCTTTCTGATCAAGGATTATAGCTAGGCAATGTTTTTTTTTTCTAATATAGTGTAGCCCAGGCCAAAAACTCATAAAACCATTGTTTAACACGGAACAGCAGTTCTTCATCCAACCAGACTAGAATACTTTACCCGAGCTATAATGGAGCAACTCTTGAACTATGATATTTGTCAGGGGCAGTAACCTCAATTGGCATTTTAATAGAATGAGACAAGACAGAAAGGGAGGGACATTTAACCTTTTCATTTTGGAGTTGAAACTATTAAACCGCCTTTGACCACATGTACTTTCAAATTAGAGCACTTAAAATATATCAAGCAAGTCTGAGGAAGAGCCAACATTTTCAGCTCATCATTTTCCAGTGAACTCATTACCTTTGGCAGAAGCTGGCCGCCGGAGGACTGCAGGGTCGTGCTGATGAGGTCAAACAGCCAACCAGTACACAAGCCGCGCCTCCCATCGGGCCGCCCGGTGCATGCTGGGAACTCCACCACGCTGAAGACAAAATGCACTTTTCCTGGGTGCCTCAGACAGGAGCTGCAGAGAGATGGAGCATGGAGAGAAGCAGATAGACAGACAGTGAGGAGAATGGAAACAACAGGGAGTGCATGTGGGCGGGTATTTATCACATTGTAGGAACTAGAATCTATTCTGTATGCTCACTCGATTCATAAGGGACCTGCCTCCTTTATAGTGACAAAAACAGGTCCCAATGTGAATCCTATACTAGATCAACAACATGGTTTCAAATTAAGATAGGGGTTACAAAAGGTTAAGGCTGGGCAAATGATAAATGACAAGAAAGATGAAGAGGATGATGTAGAGAAATGAAAAATGATCAACAATGTAGTGTAAAAGTATTGAACATTTCCAAAAAAGTTGCAAGAGTGAAAAATATACAGAGCAACTAAACTAAATGTGTTGCCCTGATCTTAGCTTACCAAGATGTTCAAAAAATGTAAAAGAACCTGAAATGTCTCACTTAAAATACTGTTGAGGATATGTTTAGATGAGATTTGCAGGTCAGTAACTTTTAAATGAATGTATTTTATTTTGTACGTTGCATTGTATTCTTGTGACTTTAATGAGGTAAATAAAACAACTTCTCAGATAAGCAATTAGAGAATATCACTAAACCGTCAGTGAACGGCAATTAAAAGTACACACCAACACATCTGACGAGTGTTGAATCTGAGTAATGAGCTACACAGTCTCACTACATCTGCTTTGTCAAAGGCTGGTCTCATATAAAAGATTGAGCAGGAATAAGCAAGCCTCCGCTCTGAACTGGAGAGTCTGTGGCTGCAGCTCGGCGCTCACAGTCCCTCTCACTCCCATCCTTCACTCTCTCCGCTCCTGTGGGCCACTGGAGACCTCTATTGACCACAGCATCAATAATGCAGGCCTCTAATGTGTCTCTGCACCATCTGATAAACTACAGCCACCACAGTCTCTGCTGCCTCTCAGCCCAAACACACAGCGAGCACAGAAGCAGCGGACTAGGGTCTAATGACAGGGGCTGGGGACTTTGACAAGAGCACAATAACAAATCAATGACAGAACAAAGATTGGTTAAGTTAAGATGCAGTACACACCAGCAATCTCTAAACTACACCATGTATTTGTTTGAATGTCACTTTCAGCGCAAACTTGCACAGTCGAGTAATGTCAAGTAATCATATTCCCTTAAAGGTGCTCTATGTAATTTTTCTGGTGGGGGTGTCTGCCACAAGCTCGTCTCCATGGACCAAGTAATAATATTATTGCTTTGCCTGGAATGTTCAAGGGCACAACATTAAAGTTATCAATCTATATAGCAAAAACACTTTCTAAATTAATAAATGCTAATACCATGAAAAACACGATGCAGTCTGAATGTGCTCACCTCTCCTTGGCTCGAAGATCTAACTTGGTCTAGTGGCGTCACCAGTGTCATGGCTGGTTTATGAATTTCCTTTAGTATTTCCTGTTTTATTTTGTAGACTCTTGTTCCTCATTTCTGACCCACTTCCCCTCGTGTGTGATTACCTGCGTCTCATTCCTTTCCCCGCCCCTTAGCATATATAGCCTGAGTCTTTCCCTTTGTCCTTGTCAGACTGTCTTTGTTCATGTCCAGGTAATTACTCCCTTCTGTGTTTTGTATATTCTATGTTTTACCTGTTTATGATTCTTGTTTCTTTGTTCATGTCCAGAGTTTTCATGTTACCTGGAAATAAACCTTTGTTGAGCTACGCATTTGGGTCTCTTGTGCTTGGTGTGATAACCAACCTGTCTTCATGGAAAGATTAAGCTTAATTCCATACTGTGTAACATTCCAGGCAAAGCAATATCATCTCCATGGAGACAAGGAGACTACCACTACATGACATCACAAGGTAGAACAGAGCATTTTGGAGTTTTGAAGATGCAGACTAATAATAAAAAGATTACCCAAACACATGTGAATGAAACAAAACACAACTCCAGGTGTGTTTTTGATGAAGTAACAACCTTCTAATGTGACTTAAAGCTCACGAGAGTCAGTTTTTTTGCATAATATAAGACCTTTAAAGATCAGTTTGTTAAAAATAAAGTAATTCCACTCAAGGTTTTGAAGATTCTACATTTTTGTGCCTCCTTCTCTGTTTCTCACTGTCTTCTTCTTCTTCTTACACCCTGTTTTTTGTGTTTTCATTCCTTGGAGAGTTGAAGAACAGGGAATGCAATCCATAAATCCCAGTTGGGGATTTGAGATCTTGTGATATTGGGTTCGACTAGAGTAGGCTTATTGGCTGTACTTTTAAAGAAGCTACGAGGTAATCAGGGACCTTTAGAAAGTTTTAGCAAACCCTTGTGGTGTTTGCAGTGTATTCAGAGCCCTTTGTTAAAACACAATGCTATATCCGAGGCAAGCCAATATAAATTGACTACTCTACAGTTAATTTGTGTATGAGGCAAAATGTACAATGAATTACTGATTTGTTTAAAAGCTAACGGAGCTAAAAATGTATGGAACTCAAGATTTTATTCAAGTTACTATACAGACTACTACAGTATGCAGTATCTTACCTTGCTGCTGAGTATGGCCGAGGCTGCAGTTTAGGCAGGTGCTCTGAAAATGGAAAAAATAGATATATATAAATAAATTGCAACTGTCAATCACCTTCTTCCTCGCATATATTGTGTTTCACAGACAACCCTGACCGAGATGAGAAAGAATGAGTGAATGTCGTCTTAGTCTGCTGAGACACCCCTGTACCTATAGCGTTCCTACCTTCTCCTTCTGATATATACATACAACTACCTTATTTCTAGGACGCACTTCTATATTTATGAAATTACAAACTCAGGGTTACAGAGTCCCAAGTGTCCAGATGTGGAGTCAGTAGGAAACCGCTTATTCAGTCCATGAAGGTGCCCTCTTTTGGCTAATGGGAAAGGTGTATTACATTGGTGAGGAGGTGTCAGTTAATCAGAGGAAGTTGTAAGAGTTGACTTTGCCACCCTTGCAGCACAGCAGACTGGCACAAACCTATTTGCAAGTTTATATGAGAAATGCATTGACGATGTACTCCCCTGCCTGGTATCTCGGAGATGGATGAACAAGGGAAAGTAAAGCCGTACCATATGCGCCATCTAAGGCCTTACAAAAACACATTTTTCTGGTAAATTGCTCCGTAAGACAAACAGCTGGACTGAATCTGCTCACTCCTCTTCTTTTTTCAAACGTAAACAGCTCAGAGTGTTAAAGAGGCAGCTCAGAGATTTGATGTCAGTTTATTCAACCAACACATTCACCTGCAGCACTTAAAACTAGGCTCAAAGTATTTTTTACAAGCTACAAAAAGGCAGATTAAAAACCTTGCTACTACTAAAAGCAATGTGGCCTTGTTAGCTTGGTTGTGTGATGCTTGGATTTTGATTGCTCAAAATAATTGCAGTAAGAAAAAAAGACACATTTGCTCAAAAGAATATTCAGCCATTAATAACAGCATTAAGAATTCAAGCCAAAACTTTTAAAAAGGGCCCATATTACATTATTTACTGAACTTTGTTATAATGTTGTTCCTTCATCATAATACACACTTCATCATAAAATGTATTTTATTTCATTCACACATGTTTAACACACAAACCCTACATTTTTAGTCTGAGTGGACTGAAAACGCTCTGTTCCACCTTGTGTTGTCCTGAAGCAAAACAGTAAAAATTCTTCACTGTCTACGGAACAAATGATAAAAAGTAAAAACTGAAAACTACCACTACATGACATCACAACGTGGGAGCATTTTGAGCTTTGGATATGAAGACAGACTAAGAATAAACCAGAATTACTCAAACATGCGTGAATGAAACAAAACACAACTCCATGAAAGTTTTAAGGAGGGAATAACATTCTAATAATTCTAATAACTAATAATTTCATCATCAACATATACCCTAAAATGTATTTTATTCCATATTTTCTTTTAACACACAAACCATGCATATTTAGGCTGAGTTATTCTTTCAAACATAAAACCACATTGTGACAACATGTAATACAGGAAGTCTCCACTGTGTTTTTAAATTATCTACACCTTCACTAAATTCATTTGGATGATTTCAGATCTGGAATGGTCAGGCTTTTCTGAATGAAAAGTAAAAGGTAGCTGTTAACTTGAAAAATATCGCTTCATGACATTAAAAGGTGGAACAAAGACTTTTTAACTTAGATAAGACAGACTAAAAATAAAATGTTCCTCAAATATGTGTGAATGAAACAAAACAACTTCAGGTGTGTGTTTTAAAATGAATGAATAAAAAAAAAAGAGGTAACAGCGTTCTAACAAGGACTCACAAAGAGCTTCCTTCACATGTATTTGAGATGTTCTGTATACTAGTACTGTGCAGTCCTACTGGAGATTTATACTTTGTTGCTTTGTGAACAAGAACACACCCCATCTATTAGAGTGTGTGTATATGAAGAGAAAAGCTGCACTGTGGCTGACTCCTGCCTTTCTATCACAGTGTGACAGCATATGTCCAAAACACGAGACAATCAATCCATCATCTCACTCCACTGCACCTTGATGATAGCGCTGCAAGACACAGAGGATAGATCCCGTTAGAGCCGTGCTAGTCAGGGGGCTTCAGGATACACGCTGCATTTCCAGAGAAGTTTTGGTTTCGAAAAAATACTGTCCCGCAGGCCCCCACTATGTTTTCTGAAATTATCATTTTCAGGGTATCATCGATCAAGCTGCTCACAACAATATAATCTATTCCATCTGAAAACTTTGTGTGCTACAATTTATATCCAAAGGTGCAGTTTTAAAAGGAAAGGGGAACCAACCTGGATCGACTTTTCCGTAGTAATTTATTCTTGCTTTAGGAATCCAGGTTACAACTACGGTATTCAGGACTCTCCATTGTACATTATTAACACATACAAATGCTAATGTCATGCTATTTCTGAGAAACGTACCTGCAAGCTCATGCTTTTCTATTTGCTATGCAAGTTCTCAAGCATTTGATATAGTTTCATAATTTTAGAAGATATGAATTTATGTAGAAAGTGATCTTAGAAGCTACATTATTTTATACCTTGTAGCTATTTTGAATATAAATGATACAACCTCTTGGGAAACAGGCTTGGTTGCAGAGGGCCATGGTTTTGAAGTAATTGTTTCTTGGTATGATTGCATTTGAGCCGGGAGGGAAAGGAAAATATGCACTAAGACGGTTTACTGTTCCCTCAGGTTATGACCTCAAAACTTTTCTTGTGACACCATAGCTGAGACAATAAAGTCTGTAACAAGAGCTGACTTTCTCCTGCTATGTATTTCTCTTATACACACCAGCAGGATGCACTTGGCCAAAGACATGTGGACTTTATCCAGATCTCCCCTCGTTATTAATAGTTACTTCATATCAGCATAAACACAAACACCTCCCATACGCCCGGGGTAATGGACCAAGTGCAAAATGCAGCAGAACACTTTTAACACCCTGAGTCAGGACTGCCCCCTGCCCCTGTCTGCCCCACCAATCTCATGCCCTTGCAAAGTCAGTGGCTCACCAGTAAACAGCCCCCATGATCCCCTCCTCAGAACAGCTGGTGCCCTGAAGGCCCTCCAACTTCATATTTTTCACTTGGGCACAATTGTCCGGATTGCCAATTTCTACATCGGCAAAGCACAGTAAAAAAAAAAGATGCTGTTGTTGGCAAATAGGCCAAAAATAACAGTGACACGAGGAAGAGCAGGAGTGTGACACAGCTGTTTTAGAGGGCGACTCAACGCGGAAAGAAAAGTGCGGCCAAACTCATTTCACTGTCTGCTAAGTTTTAGTCAACGCTTATTAAATCTATACTCAGCCAAAGCATTAATGGGCTGGATGAAAATGATTTGGCAAGGATTAAAATAAGAAGGACTTTGATGGCTCAAAACACAACTATAATGACTGTAAAAGTCTATTATTTTCACAGCAAAAAGGGACATAAGAAGATATAAAACTGACTCTAAATTCTTTTCACACTTAATAAAGTACCATCCAATTAAATATTTAGATGTATTATTATGAGAGAGAAACCATGACTTACCAAGGACTAATCTGACTTTTGTATTGATTACCCCTCTCTGTCAACATATTTCAACTACTGCCGTTTGTTTTGTGAAGCGTCTTGCCTGAGTCTGATCATTTAGGGAAACTGACAACTCAACTCGAGAGGATTTTTCCCTCCTTTGCTTGGGCTATAGTGACCCCTACAGTATGAAACATGTACATCTTCAAACAAATTCTGTGAATGACACTTCAAATAATTTAAAAACTCAATTATCATAGCCTGGGGTCTCATTTCAAACTAAAGCGAAACACTTGGGAGTTTACCTGTGATTTTTATTCAGAGCTGCAGTGAATAAAATCTCAGTCTCATATCAATCATTGTAATTCCCATTTGTTCCACGTCTGTACCGACGAGGCTCTTTAATTAAGAAAAAGCATCTGGTATTGCAACTCGACAAAAGAACAGAGATAAAACTTTGCAAAATATTCTAAAATTTTTTTTTTTCCCATTGTTTGTGCTACTTGCCGCACCAGTTGTAGTACATTTACACTTGTGTGGTTGTTGTCTAGTTTTAGTTCTGGGTTCAGTCCCAGTTTAGGTTTGGGTTAGTTTCATCCACACATTTGATTAATTAATCTGTCTATATCTCTAAGCTCAAAATGCTTTGCTCCACCTTGTGATGTCATATAGTGGTAGTTTTCAAGTTAGCATTGATTATAGTGAAAGTTTAAAAGCATAGTGAAGCAGTTCCTGTATTGACATAACAAGGTGGAATAGAGGGTTTTCTTTTTAAGAGAAGAACTCCAGATAAGTTTTTGGTGAGGAAAGAACATTATAGCATAAATCACAAAATAGCCTAATATAGAACCTTTAAAGCTTGCAGAGTTTCTTTACTATGTATAAGACTGACCTATGAGAAGGCTGAGCGGAGGCTGGCAGGATGGAAAGGCAGAGAGCAGCTCCAGAACACTAAGGCTTTGATCTCGTACAAACATGTTATAGTGTGTAGCTCCCTGTCTACTGCACAGCTCCTGTAGTCTTCTCTTCTGTGTGCTGTCCTCAGTATACTCCACCAGTGCCCGAACAAATGCCTAATGGAGAGTTGTCCATGTTAGATAACACTGTTGCCAGTTAAACATGAATAGTAAAATACCAAATTATCAGTTACAGCCTGTGGTCTCCATTTTGATAATTAACTAACCTTTTTGGGAACATTTCTTATTTCTAGACACCACGTTAGCAGGTAAAGCAGAGAAATGTTATCTGGGATGTGAGAAGGCACCTGGGCACCTGTGTAATGAAAAAAAATTTTGGAGTTAAACCTACATGGAAATCAGAATAATGTAATAATACCTTTTTTCTTTGTGTCCTTTAGCAGTGAAATACAAACGTGGTGGTTTCTTTTGTCCCAAAGACCTAACCTGCGCAGAATCTTCTCCACTTCACCTGCTCTGTTTGGGCAAAACACATCAAACGCATCTCCGGGATGATAGTCCACTGGATAACCCTAGGAAGAATATTAGTATTAGACTTAGATTTAGGCAAACTTTATTGATCCACAAGGGAAATTTTAAGGGAAGGGAAATAATACCCACAAGTGTATTATTGTTTATGTAGATTAGATTTTACAGAACATAGATATTAGTGTGCATGAGAAGAGTGACTGAGTGAGAAGACCAGTTTTATATCAAGTGTCTTTATAATGATGACTTACAGAGATGTCCAGCTCAAAAAGTAGTGCCGTCTTCACACCATCCCCATGGGTCATTTTAACAGCTTTTGAGATGGGCACCTCATAAAGGGCATCTTTGTTTGGAGGTCCAGGAGTCTACAAAGCAAATAAAACTATGAAATTATAAATTATAATAAAATTACAACAACATTCAACTTTTGCAGGATCTTACCTCATCTTCTATATCTACTTCCTGAAGAGCAATGTCCAAGAAGAAAGGAGGTAAAGCAGGAACATTGAGAGCCAACTCGGACAGAGGAGGTACAGAGTTTGTTAGCGAAGGTGCACTTGTGATATCAGGTCCACTCTCTGATGATACAGACTTGGACTCAGTAATGGCAGTTTGTGTAACCATTGCAGCATGTTTACCAGTTGATATATTTGAGGTATTTTCTGGATTGCTCTGTTGATCGCTGATGCTTAGCTGGTTGAATGTGAGGTCTTGCAAAGTGGGAGTTTGTGTAACAATATTTTCTTTTAACTGTTCATTTTTGTCTGATGCCATTTTGTTGGATGCTTGTTTAATTGCTGCCCACAGTCCTTCAAGCCACGGGTCTACAACCAGCTCCAATCTGACAATACAGTGCTTCCAATTATACACAATGCAGGAATACAGGAAAGCCATTTTTATTATATTTTTTCTTACCCAACACCGTCATCAGCATATCCTGTTGCATAAAATTGTTTGGCTCCAAGTTCTTGTAAACGGCGCTCAATTGTCTTCCCACAATTACAGAAATTTGCATAATTTGTGTCTCCTAAAGCTAGAACAATAATATTGGAAAGAGAGAGAAATATTCATTTTCATCACATACTTTCAGTCTTCAGATACAACTGTCAAAGGGCCCATATTACATTACTGTAATGTTGTTTCCTCATCACAAACATACCTGGAGTTATGTTCTGTTTCATTTACACATGTTTAACACATATATCCTGCATTTAAGCAGAGTTCTGTGCTGTGGAAGTGCTCCACTGGGGTTTTAAACTCCGTACTAGAAGCACTAGAATCATTTGGATAATGTCAGCCCTGGTAATGCCAGTCTCTACTGAACTAAAAGTAAAAGGCATCTGTTAACTTGAAAACTACCACTACATAACATCACAGTGGAACAGAGCTTTTTAGATGTAGACAGATTAATAATAAAGGGTTACCGAAACATGACTGAATGTAACGGAATAAGTTTTGCATAAGACAAAACCTTTAAAGATACATTAAATGACTTACCTAAAAGTGCATAAGTCAAATGTTGGTAATGGTCAGGGAGAAGTGTCTTCTTCTTTATGCTCTTTACAAACTTAAGGGCATTGTCTGGCGGTTCTCCATCTCCAGTAGTAGACACAATGAAAACCACCGGAGCTCTTTCTTTATCTAAATTATACTGAATTGAAAGTAATGTACTGTTAATAAATGGTTTATTACACACAATACAGTCTAAAATGGTCATGTTTTAAATACATGGCCAGTTCAGCATAAGCAACAAATACCTTTTCATTCTCATTCAAGCAGCTGAGCTCTGCCACTAGTCCATGTTTGTCGGCCTCCTCAAATATTCCTTCTGCAATGGCCTGAGCTTGACCCTTCTGAGAGCCATAAAGTAACACAAACCGAGGCTTTACTTCACATGGCATTCTGTAGTAAAACAAAATTAAATGGGTGAACGGTCACATAAAGGGCACATATACTACTCATTATCCAGCATTAGCACGTGAATCAAAATTTAAGCAACACCGATCAATGCTTACAAATCTTACTCTAACGCAATGCAGTGTGATAGATTTCAGCTGTAAACGTGTTAAACCTTACCTAGGCCTGCGTGATGCAATCAGAAGCTCATTTGTAGATCTTCCCTTAATTTTATGAACATTGCGAAGCCAAGACACAGCAAACGCTAGCATGAAAAAGTCCCAGATATCATGTAGTATTTTACAAATGTTTTAGGAGCGAACTGAAGTTTTAAAGTTTAAAGTAGTCCTAATGTTTACTTTCAGCTGGACTAGCTGTTATTTTAAGAGTGGCCCCACTCTAAATGCATTTAAAGGGTGTGATTACTACACAATACAAATGACTACATAAATGGCCTACAAATCAGACAAAATAGTATAAAAACTGAAACACAATTTCACAAATAATAACGTTATACCTCATTAAAATGTGCTCTTTCCCAAGCTGCTAGTTCTCTCGTGTAGTGTGAGTTTATGGTCACTCTCGCGAGAATTACAACGAGAATGGAAGGAACCATTTTTAACATAAATGTTTTGGTGTTTTAATCATGTAGACAGGAAACTTATTGATGCGAATAATTTATTATCCAGTGATACATAAGATATACACAAACTTCATATAGATTTTATGAAATATTACAGTGATGTAGCAGGAATATAATCACATTGACAGTACTTGGTTACGCCCTCCCCGCCCCTGGAGTCTTCCAGAAGTCGCCGGCAGATCCGTGCGGCTTGCAGCTTAGTCACACTCCAGAATAACATCTTTTTAAGCCATTATTTTGACAGTTACCGTTTTATTTGTCTCACCAACCAACAGCCAAGATGTCCAGCCTCGGGACACTCGCTTTTGACGAGTATGGAAGGCCCTTCATCATTATCAAAGACCAGGATAAGAAGACTCGGTTGTCTGGCATTGATGCATTGAAGGTACAATGAGCTGCGCTTGTGGGGCTGACGCATGCTGGTGCTAGCTCACCTTTTACTCATTATAGAATTATGGCATTTTGTTGACATCGAAGTTGTTATTTATGTCCTATGCTTCTGATCTCGTCTTTATTCCTTATATTGTCTTTTGCATAGATGTGCGCAGATCCGTTGCTTTGTGCCTGCTTAATCGTTAGCCTGTCATGCTAACAGCGGCCCATGTGCTTTTTGAGCACTTCGGTGCGCAGCCTCTGGGTGTTGCTGCTAATGTTCACATATGATGTTCCGCCCTAAATCGTTCATTTTTTCCCCATTGTAACTACAGCCAAAAATGTTTGTCGTTCGGGCTCATTCAAACTCCTTATGCATTTATTTGGTCTCATGGGCCAATTAAATCTCCCATATGTTTTTTGGCACTTTTTTATTCTAAATGCTGCCTTTTGATATGTGTTCTTGCAAAACTGAACTAATGTGGTTTTTTTTTGTTTGTTTGTTTGTTTTGTAGTCTCATATAATGGCAGCCAAGGCTGTAGCATCAACCCTTAAAACTTCATTGGGTCCTAATGGTAAGCATACATTTTTGATATCTTATCAGAAAATTGGAGTTGGTGTGTAATATGTTCTCTGTCAGGTCTGGACAAGATGATGGTTGATAGAGATGGAGAGGTCACTGTAACAAATGATGGAGCCACTATTCTCAGCATGATGGATGTGGACCACCAAATTGCCAAGCTTATGGTGGAACTGTCCAAGTCTCAAGATGATGAGATTGGTGATGGCACCACTGGAGTTGTTGGTATGGGCTGAATCCTGTCTAATAAACTCAAAAGTAATTGTAGTTGTATTCATAATATTTCTGGTGTTAGTGCTGGCTGGCGCATTGCTTGAGCAGGCTGAGCAGCTGCTGGACCGTGGGATTCACCCCATCAGAATCTCTGACGGTTATGACCAGGCTGCACGCATTGCCATCGAGCAGCTTGACAAAATCTCTGAGACCTTCCCCTTTGACCCAAACAACACAGAACCACTCATTCAGACTGCAATGACAACCCTGGGGTCCAAAGTGTGAGTTTTATAGGAAATCCACAGAGAAAGAGATTAGAGAACATCTATGGCTACACCAAATACATTTTATTTATTTATTTTTTTATTTTTTATTTTTTTACAGTATTAACCGATGCCACAGACAGATGGCTGAGATTGCTGTGAATGCAATTTTAACAGTGGCTGACATGGAGAGGAAAGATGTAGATTTTGAACTCATAAAGATGGAAGGCAAGGTTGGAGGTAAATTGGAGGATACACAACTTGTAAAGGGAGTCATTGTCGACAAAGAGTTCAGCCATCCTCAAATGCCCAAGGTAAAGTTTCTCTTTTCACTGTCTTAACTGTTTAATCCTATTTTTCACAGAACAGAAGATTCACTTTTTTATATTTAACCTTTCTTTAGGAACTCAAAGATGTGAAAATTGCCATTCTCACCTGTCCATTTGAGCCGCCTAAGCCCAAGACCAAGCATAAGTTGGATGTTACATCTGTTGAGGACTATAAAGCTCTCCAAAAATATGAAAAAGAAAAGTTTGAGGAGATGATCCAGCAGGTATGAGGTGGCTCAAATGTGCATCGAGGATTTGGAGCAAGGAATGTATATGACTTATTTAATATTTATATAGGTTTAATAATGTTATCATCTGTTAGGTGAAAAGCAATGGTGCAAATTTAGCCATTTGTCAGTGGGGCTTTGATGACGAGGCAAACCACCTTCTGCTGCAGACTGAACTTCCAGCTGTGCGCTGGGTGGGAGGGCCTGAGATTGAGGTAAATGTGTATTTCATTTTGACATACTGACGTCTTACTAAATTAGATGATGTGATGTCATGTAATTTTCTGCTTTAT
This sequence comes from Scartelaos histophorus, assembly GCA_000787155.1. Classification (NCBI taxonomy): domain Eukaryota; kingdom Metazoa; phylum Chordata; class Actinopteri; order Gobiiformes; family Gobiidae; genus Scartelaos; species Scartelaos histophorus. The sequence goes on along the minus strand of KN501692.1, from coordinate 100,481 downwards.
TCTCCAGCTAATTGCAATAGCCACAGGGGGTCGCATTGTTCCCAGGTTCTGTGAACTGACTCCAGAAAAGCTTGGCACAGCCGGACTGGTGAAGGAAATCTCTTTTGGCACCACAAAAGACCGAATGTTGGTTATTAAAGAATGCAAAAACACCAGAGCTGTTACCATTTTTATCCGTGGAGGAAACAAAATGGTGAGATATATTCCACATTGTTCAAAATACCCCTGATTTTCACTCCTGTTTTTAAAATGTATTTATTTTTAATCTGTAGATTATTGAAGAGGCTAAGCGAGCTCTTCATGATGCCCTTTGTGTAATTCGTAATTTGGTCAGAGATAACCGTGTTGTTTATGGTGGCGGTGCCTCGGAGATTGCCTGTGCTCTGGCTGTTAATCAAGCTGCTGACAAGGTAAATGGATACATGATCTGATTATATAAACTAAATTAGATATTTTTTTGCTTATCTTGTCTCATAATGCATGTGCCTGTTATACCTATTTCTATTTTGCAGTGCCCGTCTTTGGAGCAGTATGCCATGAGGGCATTTGCTGATGCTCTTGAGGTAATCCCCATGGCTCTGGCTGAGAACAGTGGTCTGAATCCCATCCAGACTATGACAGAGGTCCGAGCCAAACAAGTCAAAGACAGCAACGCCTTCTTGGGCATCGACTGCCTTCACAAAAACACAAACGGTAAAATACGTCTATTTCATTTTGTTCTTCTTACTTTTTTCGTCCAGTGTAAGCTATTTGGAAAATCATAATTGCAGTAGGCTTATACATCTTATATTTTCATCTTGTTTTAATTGCAATTTTATTTTTGTGCAGACATGAAACAGCAGCATGTAATTGAGACTCTGATTGGCAAGAAGCAGCAGATTCTCCTGGCCACACAAGTTGTGAAGATGATACTCAAAATTGATGACATACGAAGCCCTGGAGAGAGTGAAGACTAGAACCTTTCAACGTTGCGCTCGGTTTTGTGTTGTACAATACATTAGAGGCTTTGTGTAGGCACTTCTCGAGCACTGTGTTCACGCCACCCTGCATAACTATTTATCATTTGATACAAAAATACCTCACTATTGTGGTATCAAATCATTAAAAATGTGGTCTGTTCAAATTTTGTGTTGCATTAATTTATTTGTTACTTTTTTGTTTGGACTTAATTGTTGCTGGTTACAAAATATATATATCAATTTACATTTGCTGTTTAATACATTCAAGTTACATGTATTTATTGAACCAGCTCAGCATGTCTCTTCTGGCCTCTTGGATCTGGGCTGCATCTTCTGGGTTTATGTCTTCCCTCTTACGGTGAACAAAGCCGTGGGTCTGTCCAGGAAAGATTTTAACCTGATAGTCCACTTTGCATTTCTCCTGTAGTTTGGTTTCAAGGACTTTCACCTGAACAGTGGACATGAGGCAGTTGTGGTTTTTCAAATATACATTTTAGAAGTCATAGCTTGAGCTCAACAGTAATGGCTGTTTACCTGTTCAAGTGGAATATACTCATCATTATCCCCAAAGATGAATAGAGTGGGACTTTTGAGGTCAAACTTGTCTTCCATCACACGTATAACTCCTGAAAATTGTAATGTCAGTTGTCTTTGAATACCTTGGTTTTGACACAAAGAGCTGCACCTTACCATAGACTGCGACCCCAGCTTTGAGTTCAGGATAATACAGAGATGCATAATGTGTGGCGACGCCTCCCCAGCAAAAACCCACTACTCCAATATCTTTGACTCCAAACTTTTTTTTAAGGAACTTGATAGTTGCATCCATTTCTCTAAAAGGGAAAAATATCCAGTAGGCAACTTTAGTACAAACAAACATGTATTTATTACAAACACTAGTTACCTTTTAATGTTAGTTGGTTTTTTGTCCTCAAGCCATGCATCAAATTTGGACCAATCATGCGATTCACTCCATGGTTCTTTTCCAAGAAAGAAGTCTGGACACACAGCTCTGCACATGAATAAAATATATTTGATCATTTCTGCACCTTAACATTATGCAACTGCCAAACAATAACATTTTTACTCACATGTATCCATTGGAGGCAATCATATCAGCGATGTATCTGGTGTTGGGAAGCTTCCATCCAAATATGTCTTGTATAACAATGACGGCCTTCTCAGATGGAGCTGAAGGTTTGACTACATAAGCATTAAAATGCTCTATCTGAACCTCTTGACCCAGACCTCCATACTCCATCCGATCTCCAATGTTACACGCACATGGTTTGGCCTCATTTGCCATCTAATAAAGATTTCAAAAATGTTCTGAGAAGTGAAACAAGTATTTACAAGTAGGCCTATATGCTACTTTCCGTGTTTGCTCTGTGGATTTTCTGAGACTTAAATTCACATAACGGCTCTGACCAACTCTTAAAACTGAATATGTTATCTCTGGGTGGAGCTTATATAAATGATTACTTTTGAAACAATTATCAAGGTTTGCTATAGAGAAGCAGTTTCATGATGAGTAGGCATATTTTTATTCTGATGCCCTGCCCTCCCATAACAATCTGACTGGGCTGGACTAAGATCAAGCATTCTACCCACAGAAGTGCTCAAGAAAACACTGTACACACAACAGATTTTTATTATAAACTGTAAATCACACATGATTAAATTTTTACATGATTACAATTATATGTATTATTGTGAATAACTGACACAGTCAATAAATCAATAGTTTTTATTAATATAAGTTACATGTACTTTTTGAGCCAGTTCAGCATGTCTCTCCTGCCCTCCTGGATCTGGGCTGCATCTTCTGGGTTTATGTCTTCCCTCTTACGGTGAACGAAGCCGTGGGTCTGTCCAGGAAATATTTTAATGTGATAGTCCACTTTGCATTCCTCCTTTAGTTTGGTTTCGAGAACTTTCACCTGAACAGCAGAGAGATAAGGCCGGTATGTTGGTCAAACAGAGATTTTGGAGGTTTTCCAAAATATTAGGCTATGCCATTACCTGGTCAAGAGGAATGAAGTCATCTTTCTCTCCAAATATAAAAAGGGTAGGGCTTTTCAGGTCATAACTGTCATCCATCATGCGTACGACTCCTGAAAGAAAAAGCATAGGTTATCTATGCTTTAATTAGGATTAGTATATTAGATTTAGGAGGTCCCACCACAAAGGTAGGGAATCACTGGCCTATTATATAATTGGAAGAATCTGTTGATAGATTAGCTGTGCCAGAGATCTACATTGGACTAGATAATATAACTCAAGTCTAAATAGCCTGGTTGGATTGCTCATTACCATATACTGAGACTGCAGCTTTGATTTCAGGATACCGCAGAGATATGTAGTGAGTGGCAATGCCTCCCCAGCAAAATCCCACAACACCAATATGTTTGGCACCACACTTGTTTTTCAGAAACTCAATGGTTGCGTCCACTTCTCTAAAAAGTCAAAACAGACGGTTACGTTCAGACAGTTACAGTTATAGGCACATTTGTTTTTTCTTCATATGCAAAATGTACACCTACTTTTTAATGTTGGTAGCTTTTTTGTCTTCCAGCCACTCTTCAAACTTGGACCAATCATGTGATGGACTCCATGGCTCTTTGCCAACAAAAAAGTCAGGACACACAGCACTGCACATGAGCACAATATCATACATAAGCATTCTATGCATTCACAATTATTCACCAGATTTACATTATTTTACTCAATACTCACATGTATCCATTTGAGGCCATCATATCAGCGATGTATCTAGTGTTGGGAAGTTTCCATCCAAATATGTCTTGTATAACAATGACGGCCTTCTCAGATGGAGCTGAAGGTTTTACTACATAACCATGAATGTGTTCCATCTGAACCTCCTGACCCAGACCTCCATACTCCATCCGATCCCCAATGTTACACGGACACGGGTTGGCCTCGTTTGCCATCTAATAAACAAAGCCAATAACTTTAAAGTTTTGAAATGTAGCTACGACTAAATATATAGCCTAATACATACCTTTTTTCAGAGCGTGATTCCGATTGACTTGTGACGTGGGTTATATAAACCAGCGGTAGAACTTTGCCCAAAAGTTGTGTTACTGGTAAGGTAGTGACGATAAATATATTTAGTCATTTCAAAATAAAAGCATAATCGAATCAGAACGTAAGGAGTTTATGCAGTCATGTTGGAAATTATGTAGATAATGTGCATGCTTCAATAACATACGCCAATGCATTATTCAACATACTTACGCTTTACGTAGCGAAAGTAATGAGAAAAACCTCAAAAGGCACCGCTGGGATTCGAACCCAGGATCTCCTGTTTACTAGACAGGCGCTTTAACCAACTAAGCCACGGCGCCGGATGTCCCGTTTCAGTGCTATATGGTAAGATAACCATAGATAGGTCAAGAGCGAACTGGCCAATTAAGATTTTCAAAAATATCAGGTAGGTTTAGCCCACTGATTAGATTATAACAAGGAAGGAATCTTCTGAAATGGACAGCATAAAATAAACACAATTTATTTGTCCTGCTGATGCCTAATAATATTACACAGATATGGTAGATAGATCATTGAGCTGAGAGGGCATGCAAAGGCAAACATAAACTATATATGTATGGGTGCAGTGTAATACCATCTAGTTAGATCCAAATGTCACCACATAAAATGATAAACGAGATTGCACACGGTGTGGTGGCAGTATGCTCGAATATTTTAGACGAAGAAGTAGGGAGTACTCATCACTGCGCATGCGTAGTCAGGTGGTTAGCTGGCTATTTGTCTCCGGTGGATCTGTCATTTCAACTATGGCGAGGATGTTATGTTTGTACAATGTTACGATGCCATTTTAGACTGAAAAACTATCTTCACTGCGACAAAGGCACTCTGGATGCGATAGAAAGGAGCGTATCAACCGCCGGTGTATGTTTTGCGCGGACTCCATTTCATGATAGCCAATGAATTTCAGACAGGACAAGGCACAGACGTCTCGCTAGCTTAATGCAGCTAGTAAAGCCATAATATTGTTGTCGTTCATGGATTTGTTGTGCAGTGGACTATCATAAACAACTGTCCCTAGTGCAAAGAGACGAAAATGGATCCAGTCGAAGAAGGTAATTACTGTTGCAACTTGTCATATTTGTTGAATTAGCATTAGCCTCAAAAAGGCGTCACTAACCAACTGCGCTGAGGTGGCCTTCAAGTAAAAATGTGTCATCTCGATTATAGCAGCTTTCAGGCCTATCGATTTAAGTAGAGAACTTGTCCAATAGTAATTCATTTCACATATTACTCAGTGTCCAAAAGTATTATCGGGGCACAAGTAACGTGGAAATCACTAGAAGTTGCAGTGATGTCATCAGCCCGGTGTTACAGACGGTTCTCGTGCATCTCACCAAAGGCTCATTGTGCAAATTAGCAGGTGCTCGTACTGTCCTTTATTCCACCTTAACTATTGCTCAGACAGAGGGCTGGGGTCTCTACAACTTTAGGGGATTGTATAGTAATGACGGCTAGAATTCTGCATTGGAATTTGCTGTTTGATAGTCACATTCTGTTTTATAATCAACCAAAGACGTGATAGTTGCCAGTCGAAATGCAATTGAGCAAATAGGTTAAAGATTCAACATTTGTGTTTGGATATTTCTACAAAAATAATAAATCTCCGATGTGGTTACATAGTCACTCACCTCACCTACCTTAAATTATATTTAGTTAAGACTGAGATTCAAGACCATGTTTTATTGTCTTTAATGGCACCGTTAGTCATAGGTAGGTAGGAACTAGCAACACATAAAAGTCTGTATAGTACACAATGTACATTTGAGCTTCAAAGAATATTCTCCCGAAAGTGGACAAATGTGCCACTGGCACAGGTGGTCCAGAAATTTTAATGTGTGTGGACATAAACTGAAGGTCTTTTACAACTTTGCCCCCTCTATATTGCTTAGATCTTTGTTTTACTGTTTGTTTGTTTGTTTTTTTACTTGTTTCTTCCCAAAACTTGCAGCAGATATTTGCCGTGTGTGCCGCTCTGAAGGGACCCCAGACAAGCCACTGTACCATCCATGTGTCTGCACTGGCAGTATTAAGTTCATCCACCAAGAATGGTAAGAGCTAAAATGCATATCATATCTTAATGTGATCTGTATTAAGTGAGTATTTTGAGCTTGTATTGCATCAATAAAGGCTCAAAACATCCAATCAGGGTCATTTGACTGCCCCCAAAAAAGGTGTGATTTGTGTTTTCTTGTTGTTGTTGGGGGGTTGTTTATTTGTTGTTGTTTTTTTGTTTTGTTTTTTTTCTAAAATTAGACATTTTTAAAAACCTTATAAAGGAGATTAACTTAAAGTCAGTAATAAAGGTATTGCAGTGAATGCAAATCCATACATGCATGCAAAAATCCTTAGTGTGTCTGTTGTCTGCGACTAAATAAGTGATTCAATATAACGCTCTACTACAACATAGTACAAAGTAAATTAGATAACAGTATTTTTTATGAAGTGTCCTCTTGACTTATTTTGTTTCATAAGTACAGTACATGTTCATGTCATGTGTCCTTGTGCCTGTTATGTATGAGGGCTTGTATGGTTTATCACTGCTGAGCCCTGAGCCCTGAGCCCTGGTCCGGACTCCACTCAACGTCACGCTGTAATCTAAATCTACACAGTAGCGGTATCCACTTGGGAGATTATGTCATCATAAATGGCACTGTAGACTTTTGTTCTTTACTTAGATATTGATATATCATTGATTAAGTAATTATAACAGTTTGCTTTTTACAATGATTTGTGCTATAATACTGCTGTTTACTGTTATGTAAAATCTTGATGTTTTCAGTTTAGTCCAGTGGCTGAAGCATAGCAGAAAGGAGTATTGTGAATTATGCAAGCACAGATTTGCATTCACCCCCAGTAAGTACTTAATGATACATTTATTACTGAAAAAGAAGTGCATTAATATCAGTTATACTGTTTTCTTCTGCAGTCTACTCTCCAGACATGCCCTCCCGTTTGCCCATCCAAGACATTTGTGCTGGCCTCCTTACCAGTGTGGGCACAGCCATCCGCTACTGGTTTCATTACACACTCGTTGCATTCGCCTGGCTTGGAGTTGTTCCTCTCACTGCATGTAAGTTAAGGCATCATTAACTACCATGTTAATGTTGACCTAAATATAAGGGTCACAAATTAAACTTTTATTACAAAATGTTTGCTTCGCTCCAGGTCGCATCTATAAGTGTCTTTTTACTGGCTCTGTGAGCTCACTTTTAACACTTCCTTTGGACATGCTCTCAACGTGAGTTCTATACAAAACTACAATTAACATCTTAAATTCATGATTAATATTGATATTCTTCTTTCTGTGTTTTAATTCTATAGAGAAAACCTGCTTGCAGACTGCCTACAAGGCTGCTTTGTGGTCACTTGCACATTGTGTGCATTCATCAGCTTGGTATGGCTCAGAGAACAAATAGTCCATGGCGGAGCACCTCAATGGTTAGAACAGCACCAGCCTCCGCCCCCCAATGGTGCTGGACAAGCAAATGAGGTAATCTGATTCAATTTTGTTTGTAGCATCAAGAAGTGTCATTAATGTCATTAATTAAGCATGCATATCTCTTTTTTTTACACCTTATATAAAACATATAATCACAGTTAATTTAATTTTAGCATCTGTTATATGTTGACCTTCTCCTCCAGGCACAAGCTGCTGGCCAAGGAGCACCTGATGAGCCTCTTCCTCCCCAGCCTGTTCCTG
>KN501692.1:42472-85379 GCA_000787155.1 Scartelaos histophorus | reverse complement strand
GCGTCCTGAATCTCAACAGGAGATTTTGTGGCGAGTGGCATCGACTCTGCCTCTTTACACACGCACAGGAGCCGGTGGTAGGTTGAGGTTGAGCTTGGCCAGTTTTATTTTATTTGAAGCTATTCCTGTCCACAAGGATGGAAGTATAATACCACATTTTGTCCTGATGTAGTCATAATTTAAGAATTCTGTCATTAGCCCTGGTTTGTAGGGCTGTATTGGGGGTTTAGGAGAGCGCAATCCATTTTATTCAACTTTTTCACATGTAGATATCGGCTAGATTTTAGTACATTTCCCTGCAAAGTTGTTATTGCCTGAACTCCTGTGAGTTTGGGATGTGTTCAGTTAGAGTCAGTTACATGGTCAGATCATATAGATTGTAGAGAGTAGTATTCAAGTGTCTCACAGCGTCCCCTTTTTGTCAACTTATAAATGGGACCTTCTTTAATAAAAAATCGTATGTGATAATTGTTGTGATAATTGTAGCAAGGACACCTCCTGTTCTATCATTATCGATATTTCTCACTATGGCATCATCCAACTGTTATCAAATTTGCCCTCTTTAACATTTTTGTTGGTCAACTCATCTCTTCCTTGTGTGGAAGTGTAGTCAGGCTTAAATAGCTAATACTAACGCACAGTGTTGAATATTCAAGTTCACCAGGTCCCAGACTCATGGTAAATAAATTCTCCTGCTCCAGACATCCAGAGTCTTTGTCTCAGTACTGTAAGACTCGCTAGGACAGCACTTATTATTGCCTACCAATAACATTTTTATAGTTTGTTGATTTGTTAGGTCCAGGGTTGTATTTGCTTCATCATAGATCCAAATGCTGCATTATACTTTTACTTCACTTATGTTTAGTGGGTTGATGTTTGCTTTATTGTAATAAAGCTTTTTTTCTGTCTAGCCATACGGTACTGTGATCGCTGTCAAGTCATCAAACCAGACAGATGTCATCATTGCTCTGCCTGTGACATGTAAGAATTCACTGCATTATAATAATGCTGTAAAAATTCTGTTGCTCAGTGATACTGTAACTTACCAGCATTGGTACATTGTTTTTCTAATGACCACTGTGTTTTAGGTGTGTCTTGAAGATGGATCACCATTGTCCCTGGTACTAAGTTGTTCTGCAATAGTTGTTATGCTACTTCATCCATGTTTAATATGTCATCATCTAATCAATGCCGTGTGGAAATGCTAATCTGTTGTTTTTGACATTAGGGTAAACAACTGCGTCGGATTCTCCAACTACAAGTTTTTCATCCTCTTCTTGGCCTACTCGTTGGTGTACTGTCTGTTCATTGCTGCCACAGTCCTACAGTATTTCATAAAATTTTGGACAGTGAGTATAAATCTGCATGTTTAAACTTAAACTACAAAAAAGTGTGAAGTTATGAATGTGTATGTAAATTTCAGCCCTGCGTATCCTTAACATAACATTGCAGACTAAATGGGCAAAATACTTGGTGCCTTCCGTACATTTCCCCACATGCCGCCCTCAACACTCACACATTGTTCCTTTTCCTCTTGCTCTCCATTTTCAAAAAAAAAAAAGTGTCCCTTTTTCTGGAGCTCACTGCATCTACTTGTTTCTAGATTGCTTGTAGTTATTGCATATCAAACAAAAATGTCAAATATATCCTTCAGAAAATGGTTTGCTATTTAGATGACTGGTTTCAATGAGCTTTTCCTATGGTAAAATAAACTCAACAGAACTGCAAGCAATCATCGAAAGCCCAGTTAGAATAATGGTATTTTCTCTACTTCAGTTATTATCTCATCATATTACGTGAAGGAAACCTGTTAACGTTTTAATTTCCTCACAGTTTATGTTCCTGTTGCCTCATAACATTGGTGTATTTCTCTACATGTTCATTTCCTGCTGGCCCTGACTCCTGACTCATTTACCTTCTGTCCGCTCCTACCTGTTCTTTCCTGCCGTTGCTAACCAGTGTTGTCTCTATTTGTACTAAAGCTTTGTCGGAGGAAAGCAGCTGAGAATTGCCCAAAGGTAAACCCAAACCCCTTAAGTGCGGCGGTCCATCGTTGTGGATGGTTGTCTGTCATCATTTGCATGTTGCGTAGTTGTACCTTTGATGACAAAGCACAATCTTCCATCTGAGTTTCCTCTTTTCTTTCACTGTCTTCCCTCCTTTCACAAATATTAATCTTTTAATAATTTTCTCTCGCTCTGCTCTTGTTTCCTCTCCAGAACGAGCTGCCAGACACAGCAACACATGCTAAATTCCACGTCTTATTTCTGTTTTTTGTGGCGGCCATGTTCTGCATTAGTATTTTGTCCCTCTTCAGCTACCATTTGTGGCTTGTGGGGAAGAACAGATCAACCATAGGTAAGTACTCAACACAAAACATGAAATAAGATTTTGTATATGTTGGTGATTTTTCTTATTTTTTGTGTCATTGCCATTCAAAGATACTCAGACTCCATTCTATAATTTATGAAGACATTTTTCAAAAGGTTTGCAAGTGTGAACATTATGAAATTTATTTTATACCCTCTTTCATGTGACAGAGGCATTTAGAGCCCCTGTCTTCAGGACAGGCTCTGATAAAAATGGCTTCTCTCTTGGTTTCCGAAAGAACATTGCCCAAGTCTTCGGGGACCAAAAGAAATACTGGCTGCTGCCTGTGTTCACGAGGTAAGTTCTTATAATGCATTGTGTTGTTTGCATTCTATAATATATTTCATGTTTGATCATGTTTAACATGTCTCTTTGTTCTGTTTGTTTACAGTCAGGGAGATGGCCTAACGTTCCCTACGAGGCTGGTGAATGTTGATGTCGAGCAGGCCACAGTCACCTTACACCAAGAGCCCAATAAAATGTGATTAATGTTCGAAACAACAGCAACTATATTGTTCTGCCAGTATTTACTCAAGGTGTCTTTATCGTGTTGACAGTGTTACTGAGGTTCCTGCTAGTCCACTCAGCGATTCACAAAACCGACTGTTGAGCGACGACCAGCACCCTAACCACACAGAAGACCATGTGTCAAATAACTCCCCCAAATCAGGTCTGAATCATTTTTATCAAGTCTAAACATCTATCATTATTATTATTATTATTAATCAGTCTGTGCTTTTTTGCATTGACAGCAGGAAGTGAAACCATTACAGTCACTATGGAGAGCGAGTCCTAACCAGGTACATGAGCTCTGACCTGTTGAGCTTTCTGAAAACATAATGTCATCAATTAATTTCACATAGACTCTGCCCTGTGTGATTACAACAGTGATGTGTCCAGTTATAGCTGAGGTTTCATTGTCTTTTTCATCTCTGCCACAGGATGAAATCCTCCTTCCTCTGATGATGCCTTAACCGACCGTTAAACAGTTTAGGCTGTCGCCGTGGTAACAGTCTCCCAGCCTCCCAAAGCCCCCGGCCTCCTCCAGAGTAATTAAACGCATCGGTCCTGAAACCTCACACCCACCACCTTGTCACATTCACCAAACATGTTTTTATTTCTCTAATTTTACTAAGAGCATATTACTTAAGCTATTTGTGCCAAAAGTTGATACAATGCACCCTTCTTATACTTTGCCTTCGACACAAGGCTGTTGAACTTTTTATATTTTTTCTTCTTTGTTTTTTAAAGATATGGTAAATGTGAGATGTTATTCCAGTACAAAACCTACTCTTCAATAAGGTTTGCCTCTGTGGATTTTAACACACTGGGTTTTGGATTGCAAATTGGATATCAGAGCACAACATGGCGCTATTGCACTTTGTAGTTTATAATTACCATTACAGCAAGTGCTGCTTTTAGCCTACCTAACATCACAGGTACAATGGATGTTGGATGTGATTTATTCTGTTTTCAACTCTTACATATGTGTTTTTCTAATGAGAAAGAAAAAGTAATATCACATGCTGCTTGATAGACATTTCACTTGGTGCAAAACACTTTTACACATTTTATTAATTAATTCTGTGCTTAACTCTATCAACCCATTGTGTCTCCACTGTCGGTTACATCAACGTTCACCAGGTTACCAAGACACCAAAAAAGGGCTTCCCCAAAACTTTAGCCCTGAAGTGTTTACAGCATCCTCACTTTGTCCTGCTGCCAAATGTGTCATCAAACCAAATGGATTAGTAGTATGGATGCCATTTTTCTACAGGATGTCAGCCGCTGCTTTCAGAGTGGATTATGATGTCCTTGCAGTACTGGTGTTGGCCAGCAGGTGGTGACATAACTTCAACTGTGTCAGAGCGGTATGAGTGCTTTCAATGAGAATCTCTGGGCTCAGTTTACTTTTTGTTTCACTTAATTTCTACCAGAATCTGAAGCATTTTATATTGCTATACAAGTCATTTATAAAGTTCTAAATATTCTAATTGAACAGTGGTTATTTGAACCCACATTTATTAGATGGGTCCGAAGTGACTGCACTGTTAATACTTGGCAGATTATGTCTGTGCTAAACATCTGGGAAGTGGTCAAGCTCCTAAAGGGTCTGAAATGCCTAAACTAACCAAGTTTTCTAATTCCATTTTTGGAAAGCCTTTTCCTTCATAAGTCATGATTTCTTCAAATGAGACTGAGCCTGATTCTTGATGTCTCTTTCTTCCCTCTGATGTCGCTCACCCTTTGACCTTCCCGATGTTTACAACTCTTTGTATTGTGTTGAGTGAGCCTGTGGTGTTAGCTATTGTTTAATTGTTGTCACACTTGTGCAGAATGTACCTCAGCCTGAGACAGATGATAGCCTGCTTTTTATTTTGATTATTTTTTCTATTCTACACATTTTTATAACCAAAATGTATTATAATACTTTATAATGGTTGTTTTAAGTATATACAGTTTGTTTTATGAGAGCTGAGCTTCATTTATTTCACATACCAGGATGCAGTATGTGATGGGATGGATTTTCCACCATATCACTTGAACATAATTTATATGGAGCTCTAGCTAATCCTTGGGTTTCAGAAACAAAGTGACGGTTTTCATAGCGGTTGACAAAAACAAAAATGGTGCCCGATAAATGGAAGGCTGAAGCCCGGGAGTAGCTAAAGTTTTTCTGTAGCCTCTTTGTTTTACAGTGGCCTCCTTTGTGGGCACCTTGCCTTTGAGACTAAAGTGTGTGTGTGTGTGTGTGTGAGTGTGTGTGTGCGTGTGTGTATATTTTGTAAGGCTTATTTGTGAGTTTTTGTAATGTTATGAGAGAAATTACTTTTATGCCATGAGATTTTTAATGTACCCAAAGCATGGCATTCAGATTATTACTACTTCTCCACAATATTTAAGTTAAGTTGGCTTCATAATGCTTTGTCACAACTTTAAAATTAAGCCATATCCTCTCAAAGATTTTTTTATTAATCCTAAATGCAGTCAAATAATTCTGCCTAGACCCTACATTGTTGGTACTATGCCATGTTTGTTTTTATGCTTATGTTTGGAGATAATGTTTTTAATTTATACATCAATAAATGTCTTTTTTCAATCATGAATCAAATTAATATTTTCCCAATCTTATGTGTTACATTTTTTTTTACTTGTGGTAAGATTTGTTTTGCAATGCTCGGCTAAGAAAAGGGAAGTTACAAAAACCAAGATGGGGAAAAATGGTATAAATAAAGTCATAATTTAATTAACAGGATTGTAAAAGGATTATCAACGCATGCTTAAATATGTACATAAAATAACCTAAACTAAAAAACAAAATATAACAAGTTTTGTGTCAAAAACATTGGCTTATACAAAAAAGTGACTAAACTAAGGGACACCTAAAACAAACCTAAATTATGTCCCAAAATAAAGACACACAAACCCACAAACAGAATCGAGTGATAAAACAAAAGACACAAACCAGATCTACATTAAATTAACAGGAACTGGGTGTCTCAACAAAGTCAGACACGTACTTGCAAAAACAAAATGACTGACACAAAATGAAAGGGACCAGGGACCAGGGCTCTCACAGCCTCGTCCCCAAATCCGCGAGGACAAGAAAGAAATTTAAAAAACACACAAGTCAGAGAACTGCAGGCCTGGGTCGTAACAGAATGACAAACGTTTTCCTCATTGTCGCAGATTGTGGTCACTTCATCATTAACCACAATCTCAGCCTCATGTGTCACGGTTAAGCAAATAGCTGCCTGCAGTTGCAAGGCCAGAGGACCAGCAGTTTCAAATTAGTGTTAAAAGGAAAATGTAGAGCACTTTAGATTCAATGACTGCTTGTGGAAAATACAAGAAATTACATGGGATAGGATAGCCAACCTAGAGCACTCTTAATTCTGTTGATTGTGGCTAATATGAACACCATTACGTTTTCTATGGGTTTTATTTCAATAATCTTTCATTCTACATTCTTTGAAAATTTCTCAAAACATTAATTTATTTTTTCAGTTTAAGTGTGATCAATTGGTTACAAAGAAAAGTGCAGGTCAAAGACTGGACAAACATCAGGTTTTAACCTAACTTACTGGATTGTTTTTTCTACTCAATTCTGGGCTGTATTTTACTACTAATTCTACCCAATAAGCAAAAATAAATTAATAATTTCATTCAAAACATGTCACACCATTAACAGCAGTAAAATGTTTGTTTAAATTGTATGTAGTTTGTATTTTTACCATGTATAATGACTGAAGGAGATTCTTCTGGGAGAACAGAGAGAGAAATGAGAGAGAAATGGTCACATTGACATATCTGAAATCTCATAGAATATAATATTATTATATAATATTATTACCCATAACATTTAGAGTTGTGATTGGACAGAAGCTTTAGGGCTGAGTCAGTGTTCAGAGCTCAGAGCTGTGGACTGTGCAGTCTGATCCTCTGTGAGGGATATAACACATATAAACTCACATATAAACAGCTCAGACGTCTTCCTCTCTGACAAACAGAGCTTGACAAATATTCAATCAAACCCAAATTAAGTGGATGCATGACACATTCAGATGCAGAATAAGTACACAATGTACTTTATTTAAACAGGTAATTACTAACAGCTATTAACATTGTTAATTTAACAGTTAAAGATTTGGTAGCTGATTATCTGTCACATTTAGACGACACATTTAGACACTTAACAGGCAGAACTCACATGTTTTAGTAATATTAACATTAATGTGCATAAAATTATTATGTTTAAAACAACCTTTTTCTCTTGTGTTCGTTAATTTCTGCTTAGATAAAAAATACACTTGGAACAGAAATAAAGTTCAGATAATTGACTTATTCTAAGATTAGAAAGTGCTAGAATAATTATGTATTTTACTCCATATATTCTATAATCATATGTTAGAAGTTTTTGTGTGCTCAATAACCTCTGTGTACTTTTACTGTGTACAGTTTGGCTTCCACTTGCTCTTCACTTGTTTTGGGAACCGAAAGATAATGTGGCGTCTTCTCTTGGGAACTGAAAGATAATGTGGCGTCTTCTCTCAGACCAGAGAGAAACCGCAGCACCCAAACTCCTGGGTGCAGACGCTGTACAAGAACAGCAGCCACACATTAATACTACAAAGTTTTATTATGCATAATTGTGTATGATGTTATTGCTGATTTCCCCCCATCCCCGTAGAGTTTTCTTTCCTTGTAACTAGGGACCTCTAACTAAATAAAAGTGGGGAGGCGGCAGTGAGGCCTTCAGAGCGGATAGAGGTGGTACCTGAAGTAACTGTCTCTGTTCGTTCTCCTCGCGAGTAAAATAATATTCATCTCTTGTCTTTCTTCTTATATTTTACTATGTTTAGGTGAACATAAACCTAACACTTCTATAACAAAATAATTTAGAGAACAAAACTGTATGGCCACAACCATAAATGTTAGATTTATAGAGGAGTGAACAAGGCCATTCTACTGTGAAACATGGAGAACATGGCTGTTGTTTTGGGGATGTGTGAGCTACAAAGGCTCAGGAAACTTCCTCAAAATTGATGGCAAGATGAATGCAGCATGTTATCAAAAATACTTGAGGAAAATTTGCATTGAACAGCCCAGAAGCTTCACATGGGACACACGTGGATATTCCAACATGATAATGATCCAAAACACAAGCTGACCTGTCATTGGTTACAGCAGAATAAAGTGAAGGTTCTGGAGTGACCATCTCAGTCTCCTGACCTTGTCATCATTGAGCCAAGATCTCAAGCGTTTGTACAAGACAGTGCAAGAATTTAAAGGAAGAAGGAGAAGAATTGGCAGCTTTACCATCTCAAAAAATAAAGAGCCTCATCCACAACTACCACAAAAGACTCCAAGTTGTCACTGATGTTAAAGTTGGCAATACACTGTATTAATAACTGGGGAAGGAAACTTTTGATCAGGGTTATTTGTGTAGTTTTTGTTGTCATTATGATTTTGTTTAAGTAAACACAGTGGTTTGATAATAAATGGATTCACCCAAGCACTAAACCATGAGTGAAAGAGAAGTTGTTGTGTTATCATTCACATTCTCTGAAAAATGGCTAAGAAATAAATTCTACAAGGGTCTGTAAACCCACAACTGTAGCTAAGTTTAGTTATTTATCCTAATAATTAAATAGTGCAAAGTTTCAAATAAAATCTGCTGACAGTTCAAGACTCTGTGTTTGACCAAGCTCGCTGGATTCTGCTCACATCCTCATTATTTTTTAACTCACAAGCTAATTTTTAACTTACTAATTTTTTGGAAAGCTCTGGTGCATCTGGTGCAGGAGTAACTCACTTTAAGTCATTTCACTTCCAGGCCACTAGTAGCATCGTTCTGTGACACTAATAGACCCTGCGTAGCTTGTGGCATCAAAATGACCAAACAGCCCTAAGCAGGCGTGGGATAGAACATATAACCCTGCATTTTTAAGGGAGTAGAGCTTCCAATTATGAGATACTTTACTGATTCCGAAGAAAATTCAAGTAACCTATAAAAAGGTGGTGTGGATGATTCAAGATGCACAATTAATGGGCTGCATGGTCAAGTCGCCAGAAGAAAGTCATTACTATGTAAAACTATGTCAACTTATCGCCACCTTCCTAAAATAATCGCCTATGTCACTTTTTTGTTTACTTAGGCGACAAAATGAAGTGAACTTGATGCAGTGTGTTATCGGCGTAGCTCCGAGAGTTGTTAGCAATAAAGCCTGTTACAACAATTATCTTAAGTCTCGCTTCCTATCATGACATTATGTAAACTAGTATTCCAGTAGGATACTTTTACAAATACAGTAGAACGGTGACATTATGTGATGTAGACTAGGCCTTATGTTTATATCCTTTTTGCCAAGCTCCAAAAAAAAATTAAATAAACCAAAAAAGTAAAAGGGTTTTTCCATCACAACACAGGGGGCACCATATCTGTAGTGGGGTTGTTCTACAGCAGAAGCCAAAGGCGCAGCCAGACTTGGTGCAAACGCCTCACATGACGCACCGCTGCGCTCGTTTCTATGGAGACGGGGAGCATGTGATGGGCGCCTCCACACTCGGCCTGTGCACATACCTCCAGACTGTCTCATACCTCCCTCTACCCCGCAAACTTAACCGCACATAAAGGCTGAAAAGCGCAGGATTTGCCTTTTACCATCAGGTCTCAGTATTTTACGCGCTCAGTTGGACTTGGATCACCCAGGCCGTTCACCTCATTACGCACGACGCAGCGGAGGGCGGGGCTATAGCGGCGGTGACAAGTGCCTGGTGGTCTCCCCGAGTATAAATCCTACTTCTAAAAGTTGGGTACGCTGCTTGGGAAAGGAGATCACTTCGGTAAAGTCTAAACTGGCATAAAAAAAAAGTTTGAAAGTTTGGCCCCAACAGCGTATCACGATGGATGGATCCAACGTGACGATAGACCCGAGGTGCGCGCAGCCACCTCCTCACGCCATCGAGCTTATACTCAGTAAGTAGCACAGTTACACAAAATAATTACTCTTAAAGGCCTGTTCCTGCCTACTATGATGGTCTAGCAATACAGTATGTGCTACTTACATTTTCTTCATGCTAAGAAACAATGTAGACAGTAACTTTGCTGTCACCCAAAAGAAAGAAAGAGAGAGACAGAGAGAGAGGGGGGAAAAGAGGGGGAGAGAAGACCTAAAGAAGGCTACTTGTCCTTTGCCTACCTTTCTTTTATTTTGTTTATTTATTCATTTATTAATGTATTTTTGGAGCCGTCCTCTTCCCATGTTTTATTTGGATTGCTACTCTTTTTGAAGCAGTAGCTATAGTGCCAACTGTTTTTGTGTCCTCAGGCAAGACATTTCACCCACCTTGCCTAGTATGATTGTGATGTGTGTGTGAGTGTTTGTGATGGTCGGAGCTGCAGTGGCTGTGACTATAGTTGTTTATCGAGTGAGGAGTGAATAAATAATACAGTCTAAAGCACCGCGGCTGTTATGAAGGATATTGTTATGATTAATACTCCTTGGAATCAGGCAGGGTTCAGTTTATGGACTGAGATACTCGGAAAGAAAAGCGACTGAAGAGTAGCATAATTTGATTTTGATTGATTTAATTGAATTTATATATTTCAGATTTACTACAAACTCACCCACAGCCCATCTTTACCACAAACCTGTGGTAAAGAAGAAGCTGTGTTTCACATTTAGTGAAACCAGGTACTGGGGGATGTTCAGGAAAACAGACTTTTCCTCTCATGCTAGTTTGTGCTTAGATAAAGATTACACTTGAAACAGAAATTAAGAAATTACTCAATTAAATATTAAAAAGCAGTATTTGTACGCAGAGTCCCAGAGACTCTATATTTACATCTATACTATAGTAGGAGGCTACCACAGTTTAGACTCAGTGCCTCTTTGTTGGTGCTCAGGCTCTTGGTGCATTACACTGTCCAGTCAGATTCCATCCAGGGTCTTATCTGGTTAACAAGTCATGACATTATCCCTGTCACTATTTCTTGTTCTTTGTAGTTGCTATTAGATAGATTGTATTATGCATTTGTATTGACATATATCTATGAGTGTCCTAAGTGTCACAGTCCTTATCTTCACATGACCTCAGTACAAAAATGAACTATAGCAGTGGTTATATGAAATAGTTAAGCATAGTTATTTATCCTAACAGGGGCACAGAGCAAAGAAACAGAACAGGTCAGAAGGGTCAGGGCTGGTCTATGGAGGAATATGGGTTTAGGTGAAGGAAGATGTTTGCCAAGCAACATCCACTGTACACCAGCTCCACCAGCTCCCACACACTCTGCACCACTATACACCAGCTCTCACACACTCTGCACCACTATACACCAGCTCTCACACACTCTGCACCACTATACACCAGCTCTCACACACTCTGCACCACTATACACCAGCTCTCACACACTCTGCACCACTATACACCAGCTCTCACACACTCTGCACCACTATACACCAGCTCTCACACACTCTGCACCACTATACACCAGCTCTCACACACTCTGCACCACTATACACCAGCTCTCACACACTCTGCACCACTATACACCAGCTCTCACACACTCTGCACCACTATACACCAGCTCTCACACACTCTGCACCACTATACACCAGCTCTCACACACTCTGCACCACTATACACCAGCTCTCACACACTCTGCACCACTATACACCAGCTCTCACACACTCTGCACCACTATACACCAGCTCTCACACACTCTGCACCACTATACACCAGCTCTCACACACTCTGCACCACTATACACCAGCTCTCACACACTCTGCACCACTATACACCAGCTCTCACACACTCTGCACCACTATACACCAGCTCTCACACACACCAGACTGTGGTGGGGCTCCCAGGCAGATGGGAAGGACTCATGATCAGAACATTTGTACCTGTCAATATTTTATTAGTAGGAGCTGCCTCAAAAGAATTTCTCCAATATGGAATGAACAATGTAAATACGAAATTATTTCATTACTGTAGTTAAATGCTTATTATATTTGATACTTAGATTGGAGGATTATAGTAACATTTCTGCAATAGGAAAACATCAAAATAAGTTAAACAAGAGCAATCCGAGATTTCTGATCTCGGCCAATGGATCCAGATCCAGATTCCAGGTCCAGATCTGGATCATCACCAACATTTTACGGAGTCGTCCCTGCACCAAGATCTGCCTCTGGTGACAATTTCATGAAGATCCATCCAGTATTTTCCAATAAATAAATAAATAAAAACTGACTTGATTGCATAATCTCCTTGGCGGAGATAATTAACTGTCTATATTAAATCACTTTCCCACCATCTGTAATCGTAGCATTTTAGTCATTATTTTTATTTAGACACTGGTACCAGTTTCTCTGAAGTATCCGATCGTACTCCTCGCCCTTTTCCCTGACCGCACTGTTGGTCATTGAACCCACTTCTGTATATATTAGGCAAGAGTGTGTTTATTCTTTTTAGAGGCAAATCAATCACTGCAGGGCACACTTTCACAAGTGTCAGATGTATCACTGATGTTGAAGTTATTTAAATGCTACTGACTTGGTGCTAATTGTGTGTGTCTTTAGTATTGTGCAATAATTTGATCTGTCAGTTTGGTATCAGTTTTGTCTTTCCAATACTCCTTTACAGTGTTGTCCAGTATAACTTATCACAGATGCAGAAAATGTTC
This sequence comes from Scartelaos histophorus, assembly GCA_000787155.1. NCBI lineage: Eukaryota > Metazoa > Chordata > Actinopteri > Gobiiformes > Gobiidae > Scartelaos > Scartelaos histophorus. The sequence continues at coordinate 72,814 of KN501692.1, read as the reverse complement.
TTTGATTTGAGCTGTTCTCTGTAGACCAGCCCTAATGTTTTAGTTTCTTATAAATGCAGGCTACATTATAAATCACTGGCTTAAGAGTATTTTTTGTCTCTCTTTACATGATCATTTTAAGTTCAAAATTGCACTTTTAAGTTTTAATGATTCAGATCTTATTTCACCCTTAGAGACACACGGCAATTAGTATCAATTTATCAGTCAGTTGAATCAGTTAAAGTTAAAGTGACATAAACAGCCGGATAAAAAAATAACCCATTAATAAAATCAGTCATTATAGAGAAGAGTGGCACCAGACACTAAGGACAGGGATTTCATATCACTATATAAGCTGTCTGCCATTAGAGCACTATTTTCTTTTAAAATAGTTACAACATGTTGATATGCTGGTTACCTACTGTGTTCTGTTTCATCTGCACATGTTTAACACACAAACCCTTCATATTTCTCCTCTCAGACAGAAAACCTTAGTCGTGATTGCTCTGTTTTCCTTAGATTTGGACATCTTTGGCATCATGCTGTACTCGGTGCTCACTTTTATGGCTGCTGTGTCAATGCTGCTGTATCTGGAGGAGTGTGTGTACATCTACAGAAACGTCCCAAACAATAAGAAGAGTATCATTATTTGGGTGAATGGAGCAGCACCTGTAAGAAACATAACATACTTGTAAATTATAATGTCTTTGTCAGTGTTTTACGTTTTCTTTTTGCACATTGTCTTCTCCAGGTGATCGGCACGATGTCCTGCCTGGGCATGTGGATCCCTAAAGCCACCATGTTTACGGACATGACCTCAGCATGGTGTGTTATTGCTTTACTTTCTCTCTTTTCTTTTCACAGCTCAAATTATGTTTTTTTTCCACTGTCTGATCTTGCGAAATCATAAAGAAATTGGATCTTCAAACCATGTGGAGAGATTTAAACAAGTCCATCCAATCCCATTCCCTTGGGATTGCATGATTTTGGGTGAAAAATATGGAATACATTTTTCCTTATTACTTATTAAGAAATGTGCATCTAGATCTTTTATTTATGTTATCTGCTAAAAACAATAATATCTCTTTTTTGATGTGCAGTAAGATTTGAGCTGTAATTCAGATTAAAGATGCTAATTTACTAAAGTGTTTAATTCTGATATTTATTTGATTTGATTTGATTTGATTTGATTTGATTTGATTTGATTTGATTTGATTTGATTTGATTTGATATGATTTGATTTTATTTTATTTTATTTCTGTACAATATTACACATTTAGAAAAGGATTTATAGGTAGATTCAGAATGATAATTTACAGTGATCTTTTTTCTTTAGCAATATCTCTCTTCAAAATAGGATAATGTAACAACTTTAATAATATTTGTATGTACTTTCCAGCTATTTTGCCGTTGTGGTGTTCAAGTTTCTGATCATGATGGTGGAGGAAGTTGGTGGAGATGAGGCTTTTCTAAAACGGGCAGGAAAATACAAATTGAGAATCAGTACTGGGCCCTGCTGCTGCTGCTGCCCCTGCCTGCCCCATGTGGCCATCACCAGGTACTGCATGTATATTCTGAAAGTATTCATGCTCACAACATGTTATCAGGTAGTGTTTAGACTGGTCATTTTTGGGCTGTGGAATGGTATAGCATTACATGTAAATCTTTATTACATTATAGAGATGTTATATTGCTCAAAGTAACATTTAAAAAGAAGTACTCTACTTAAGTACATTTTAAAAGTGGATACTACGCTAAATTTGAGGTACCTGTACTTTCTACATCCTTTGAACTGGACTAAAGAGTAAAGTATTTTATTATTGTCCGGGATGGCTGAGGCTGAGGGTTTATTTTTTTACATTTTTCATAATCAAATTAAAATACACAAATAAAAAAATAAAAAAACAAAATAAAACAAAATTCAGCACAAATCTTTATCATATTTCAAGCTTTATTAGACCTCAAAATCTGTATGAAATATTTTTTTTTACTCTTTTTAAACAGTTTTTTTAATACTTTTGCTTAAGTTTATTTTTTCATGTGATTCTTTTACTTGAGTATTTTTTGCTCTAGTATTTGTGCTTTTTCTTAAACAAAATCAAGTACTTCTTTCACCACTAAATATAAGGTTTTTCAATGTAACAAGTTTATCATTGTGTTGTTATAGTTCACCAATTACATTACACAGCAGCCTATTATTGTTGCTGATTGACCCGGGGCCTAGGCTGGGACCCAGGTCCACTTTAAACTGTAAAAGTAGCATATCCTTCATTTACCTCCATACTAAATACTAAATACATACTAAAGTTCCCTTCCTCTTCCTTACAATAGTGAACATTTGGTCCCAAAATGTCCAGGTAAAGGTCTAAGGTTTCGATCTGCAATGTAAAGATTATGTAAAAATTCTCTCCATTCAGTCCTTCGAGGATACATGCAATATCCTGTGGGCCATTCACCTTCTGTGTATTGGCCTGTGTGACAAAACGCTTTCTGTTTTCTAAGTTGTCAATCATCTGCCTCTATGCTTCTGCCTCTGTGTTTAATATTTCTTTACTTGTTACTGCTTTACCCAGAATATTCCATGTCATTAGCACAAGCAGGTGATGCCATAGGAAAAGTACTTGATAGGAAGTTTTGTTTTGCCAAAGCCCATGCAACATCTTACCAAATCATCATAATAAGGAAATGTATTTTACAACCTGTTTTTTTACTACTTACCTGACTTCTTCCCTCCCAGGCGCACGCTTTTCCTGCTAAAACTGGGTTCATTTCAATTTGCAATCCTGAAAATTGTCTTCACCATCCTCTCCATTGTGTTGTGGACGGATGGGAAATTTGATCTTGTTGATGTAAGTAGGTTCCATGGAAATACCATTGGAATTTCAGGAAATACAATGTTACAATGATTCATTGACCAAACCTAATTTCAGATGACCATCTACGGTGCTGCGATATGGATTAACCCTTTTGTGGGCGTACTGACGATCATCTCCCTCTGGCCCGTGGCGATCATGTTCATGCATCTGAGGACCACCCTGCGCACACTTAAGATTATACCCAAGTATGCCATGTACCAGGTAATATCTGTAGCATTGTTCTATATCATTATCTGTATCAGTTTGCATTTGAAGGTAAAAGTGAAAGTGCAGAAATCTACTGAAGACTGTAGGTTAAACTGGAATATACTGGTTACTATATTTGTTATACATGAACACTCACATTGTCATTCAAGTTTGACTTTTCCTCAATTGTATGGATTTTTATCATATTAGAGTGGGCAGGTCTAAGATGGGAAATCCTCTAAGAACATGTCACAAGTGCAGACCTGGAGGTGTCCCTGAGTCAGCTGTGCAGAGGATGTACAATTATAATAGAAAAGCCTTATGGGAAACTGTAAAGGATAAAATGAAAGTAACATCTGAATCAGTACATGTACAGTACATTCATGGAAAAGAGAAAACTTATGTGCACGACTCATTATTTATTATAGTTTCGGTATCATTTGTTGAAACATTGTTCTTAGTTTTTAATTAATGGATTATGTGTAATTATACTAAATGTAAATACCGTTTTTGTCACATACAGTATGAACAGCATTAAGTTTTTAGACATAACCAGACCCATCTCCTCCCTTCTTCACTTTTCTGTGTGCAGCTTGTGCTGATCCTAAGTCAGCTGCAAACAGCCATCATCAACATCTTGGCTTTAAACGGCACAATAGCTTGTGCTCCTCCTTTCTCCCCTGTAGCCAGAGGATACAGTAAGTCTTTCAATCTCTTATTCTGTGTTGATTATTCATTTTTGGATCTCATTGTGGCCATACCAGTTCACTGGAGTGTTACAAGGAATAATTGCCTTAATTATTATTATTCTGTGTTTATTTGAGTCAGTGTACAACATTGCCTAAGGTGTTTTACTCTTTGAAACAAACTTTAATAATATATTTGAAGTGAGTTTGAAATGAACTTTTGTACATTTAGAGCAATAGAGTTAGAGAATATAGATAGAGAATATAGTTTTCTTCTCTTTCTTGTTTTCTCTCTGTGCAGTGATGAGTCAGCAGCTCCTGATCATGGAGATGTTCATAATTACTTTGGTAACGCGGCTGTTGTACCGACGAGAGTATGACCCACTGCCCTCAGATGAGGAGGACGTCAATGAAAACTCCAAAATGATTACAGCCCTGCAGTCCTCCACTGAGAGTTAGTGTTTGTGTGTGAATGAAATCTTGATGAAAGTTTTTATCATGATCTTAAAAACCTGATGCAACTTATTCCCTTCACAGGATATAGTTTTTGTAATTACGCATAGGCTACTTTTTACGACTAACTTTTGGTCCACAAGGTGGCAGTAGAAAACAACCAAATGATGCAAACGGGCTTATTTTGTTTTATTGTGTTATGCCTATATTCTAAAGGCAATGCGGGCCAAAGTGTTTAGGCTACACTTCATTTGGCACAGTTGTGTGTTGAATACAATTTAGGACATCAACATGAGAATATTTTCAGTGTAAACACAGGCAGCGCTTAATTGACAGTGTTTTATCCAATCAGGTGGGGGGTGTGTGTTTTGTACTTCCTGGATGAGGACCAATGAGCTTTGAGTATCAACCTGCTCAAGTGTGGTTGTTCCGCAGTTAGAAGCATTTTGGTCAAGTCCGCCCAAGTGCTGGAAGTAGCTCTGTTTACAACCTATTGTACAACTTTTGAACCATTTGAACCATACTTTGTATTTAACATTGCAACTCTTTCATTTTATTTCTGTGAAAATATAATGGCTTTCATATTGATTATTTTGGATATAAAACCAAAAGCCTGATAATAATCAGGGATTGGTTTTACATAATTGGTCTTACTTTACATATTATTTTTGTTACAATACAATGTGAGCTTTATTATTATTCCAGATAAGGCCTTTAAAATGCATTGTGTAACTTTCCACCAGCTGCTTGTCTCCATGATAAATATCATTGCTTTGCACGAATGTTTCTAGTCTGTCATTCAGCTTCTCTCCACAGAGACAATCAGGTAATGTCACCAAGTCAGGTTTTGGGTTAGATCTGTGGCAAGGCAAGCCCAGTCTATTAGACTGCATGCTTTTCAATATGTTTTTTTGATCAATAAAAGCTTTTGAATACCAGAAAAGTTGCACAGTGCACCTTTAAGGATGCTTATTTCGTGTGTATTATGACGTGTTACTGTGTTCACTGAATACCTGTAATTTGCATAAATCCACTGTTAAAGGGACGTCAGCAGAAGCCATGGCAAATGGAACATGATCAAATGCAATAAAACGTGTTTAAATTAAATCGCTTTCTTCTTTTTCTCTAATATTCTAGGTTTAATATTCTAATTAAAATAAAAACAGCAATTCAACAGAGACAAATACACTATTAATATCGGAACTGTACAACTTTTAACTTTGCTTTTAACTACACATAAATTCCTGATTAATTAATTCAGCTTCATTTTTTTATTTATTTTATTTTGAAATAGACCGGATGTTGGTTTCTCTCTCAAATGCGCGTCACATCGAAATTGAAAACGCGACTTCGCATCTTGAGGAAAGCCACTTGAGAGTATTTGTGCTTTATACTCTCGCATGTGACCCCTATGGGCCTTCATTTGTTGGCTCTTTGGATGTCCGCGGGTGGCGTCGGAGCTCAGTCTGATGTGGGCCCCGGCGGAGGGCTTGACTACCGGCTCTCCATTCAGACACACGGGATGAAAATGGATGCCTTGGCCGAGTTTTCTTTATAACGCTGTAATACATGGACACATAAGCTACCAACATGAGGATTTTCACGTGTCTTCTTAAGAATACCAACCCTAAAATCGAGTATTACTCCAGATTCTCACCGTCGCCACTGTCTATAAAGCAGTTTTTGGATTTTGGTAAGTGTTACGCGTTTGACATCTTCTGGTTCCTTGATGTGCCCCTTCGCCATTGGTAAAAGCTTGATTATTTATAACTGCGCATGATCTTTAATTTCACAATAGTTATTTTTTCTAGACGTGTTACAGTTTGTTGATGCGACGAGCCAGGCGCATGCGTACGTGAAACCTTATACTTGTGTTTTGATGAAGCGAGCCGTATGAATGGTGTTTACTTGCTGTATTCACGCAGAGGCCACAAACACAAGCCATTATGTTTCCATTTCTCTGCGCGACGCCTTTTTGTTAATAATACGAACCGTGCGCAGAGTATGGCCAGTGCGCAGTGCGTGCCATACCCATACGCACGGCGCAAGAATGGCACAAGAGCACGTAGGCAAAGGAGGACGGCATCACCAAAGCAGCTGATCTCCACCAGGTGCTTCCATGACTTGAAGAATGCTAGAAGGGGGGCACGTTTATGAATGGGCAGGAGTCCACACCGAGGACCACACTTGCGCTTTGACTCAAGTAGCGCACATCAGCCACACTCAAGGATTTCCCTAATCCACCCTCTGATTAAACAAAGTCAGGCTTACGTAATTGTGATGCTTTAGAAGATTGTGAAACGTGCCACCCCTGCCTCTCTGGTCATTCACATCTATGTCACTGGGGCAGTATTAGGCTGAAGGATGCAGGACAACGACTGTGAGACTTGCCCAAACTTGAATCTGCCCTGTGAGATGTCTGGATACACAATCTGGAGCCCATAGGAGTTTTATTAGTCCTACCACGTTTTGCTGAGTCACTGCAGACCCCAGGACATAATGTACCCTTGCACCTTTTTTGTTGAGAAATTGTTATCATCTGTTGAGTGTTTCCCAAAACAGCAGCTCCAGATAAGCCTTGTCTCTGCAGGAACTACTACTATTGCATGTTTGGTGTCTGAATATTTACTGCACAAAGCTTTTAACGCGTTCCAGATGATAGAAACTGTGTGCTCACCAACACTTTGTTAACCACGTTTCTAGGGAAGTGAGTTTAGTGAAGTGGCCTATTGTGAGGGGTCAGATGTGCGGCTTTGAACTAAATATAAATGATCATAACCTCTCCTTGACTCTGCGTATGTGTTTATTACGTTGATCTATGTCTTCCTTTCGCACATAAATAGTGCAGGGTTTCCATCCAGGCAGCAGTTGTTTGGATGTGATGATATTAAAGGTCATTATATTTTACTGGTGACAGGAAGTGACCTTTGACCCAGACACTTCCACTATTACCTTTGCTTAGACATTTAGAGCAGGATTTTTAAGAGTAGTTTCAATTTTGCCTCTAAAGACCAGTTATGTCCTTGTTTAGATCAACTCTAAGATCTATTTTTAAGACTCAGACTCTCATGTGCACAACCCTTTAATTGTCTATTTATTTTATTTAAGCATGCAAGTCTCAGGATTAGCTGATAGTCCTGTTTTCTTTCCATTAAGCCCTTTGAAACCACCTCAATCAGAGTCTAGAGGGTTGAAAAACAGTGCAAGTTCATTTTAAAATGCTTTGATCCTCATTTCAGAATAAATAATGAAGTTTAATGAGTACTGTTATTGCATAAAATAGTTTATTAAGTTATGAATTTATGTATTTGGCCTGTTTATATCCAAACTCAGTGTGTATCTGTTCAGACTTGTGACATTTTTTATGACAAATTTAATTTAATTGTTCTTGCATGTTTTTATATTGTGTTGAATTGAATGTAAAACACACTGTTGTGGAAAAATTAAAGAGAAATGATACTCAATAAGCGGAGTTCGTCTGTGTCCAAAGCAGCAAGGTTTATTGGCACGTGCACAAATCAGATTGACCTGCACTGTCCCTCAGCGTCCCTCTGTCCCTCAGCTCTCCCGCCCCCCTCTATCTCTGGCCCTTATACACATGCCTGAGGGGGGGCGTGTACAGAAATCACATTGGCGCCAGCGGAGCTGGCAAAACAGCAGGGGTTGACATGGCCAAAAGGCTAAAATGTATCATAATACAGTGAGTTCCTGACAAACAGGTAGCATGGTGTGATCTGGCTTTACAAAACAAAAACCGTACAGCTGGTGAAACAATAGAGTCGCCACTACCAGAGGTGGGTGGCCCCTGAGAGGTGTGAAGCCCAAGGATATGCAGCTGGTGAAACAATAGAGTCGCCACTACCAGAGGTGGGTGGCGCCTGAGAGGTGTGAAGCCCAAGGATATGCATATGTGAAGCCCAGGGATATGCAGATGTGGTATGTAGACAGACTTGAGACTAAGGATGTAGGTGACTACTTTGTTACCACACAGTTTCAGTATCTAACAAATGCCATAACCACACACACACACACACACACACACACACACACACTCACATATATATGATGATGATGCTTTTTCTTAGGCAGGGACAATGCCTGTGAAAAAACCTCCTACATGTTTTTGCGTAAGGAGCTGCCAGTTCGATTGGCCAACACAATGCGGGAAGTCAACTTGCTGCCAGAAAGTCTCCTGAGCCAACCCTCCGTGCGACTGGTGCAGAAATGGTCAGATCCTTCCTCCAGTTTGCAACATGAGTGTGTGTCTGCTGTCATCAAATAATGTCTTTGTGTTGGTTTATGTTAGGTACATGCAGAGCTTTGTGGAGCTGTTGGACTATGAGAACAGGAAACCCGAAGATCCTCACGCACTGAATGAGTATGACACGCACTAATTACAATAGATTTAATATGTGAAAGGTGTAAGATGTTATTCCTTTACCTAGAATGTTTCACAGTAGGGCAGTCACAATATATATCTTGTATATCTTGTATGTCTGACCTGTAACTGGGCCTGGTGGCATTGCCTTTTTGTCCCAGTGACGATAGATAAGTTTGATGTCGTACTGTGGGACATTCCAGGTAAATGAATGACATCATGGAGATAAGCAGGTGAAAGAGCTTCCACCAGAAAAGTTACACAGTTCACCTTTTACTTCAGATTTACACAGAGTCTTAGTCTTGCAAATAGTCCTATACATACTGGATCCAATTGCCTGTTTTATAAAGGCTCTACTGTAAAGACTGTAAAGAGGGGGGCCTATTTATAGCATAATATTGCCACTGATAAACTCCCCACAGGGCTGATAGGAAGGGAAATAACTTTGTCTGCTTTGGATGGTCACAGATGTAGAACATATTAATGGGCTTTCGCTTCCTGTTATAGGACTTTTCACAAAAATACATTATTTCATTTTGAATTGTCAATTGCTATGGTAACAGTGGTCATTTTTCTATTTTCTCACCCAATACTCATTTGTACCTAATTCTGTTTTCTTTTCAGCTTTCTGGAGTTGCTGATTGAAATTCGCAATCGGCACAATGATGTGGTGCCCACTATGGCGCAGGGGGTCATCGAGTACAAGGAGAAGTTTGGCTTTGACCCTTTTACCAGCAGTAACATCCAGTATTTCCTTGACCGCTTCTATACCAATCGCATCTCCTTTCGCATGCTCATCAACCAGCACAGTGAGTCTCAAATCACAGAAATCATATTGAGACTAGGTGCCAGTTCAATTCTCTTCATGAGCTGGATGTTCGTGCTTTAATATGTGTTTGTCTGTTAATGGGATTTTGAATTATTCTGTTTGGGATTGAGTAACGTCTCTATTTATTTCACAGCTCTTCTGTTTGGTAATGACACCAACCCTGCCCATCCTAAACACATTGGCAGTATAGACCCTACCTGCTGTGTGGCAGAGGTTGTCCATGGTGAGTTCAAGGACATTTTTGTTTAGGAAAACAGCCTTTTCCTCTCAAGTTCGCTTGTTTCTGTTTAGATAAAGAATAGACATGAAACAGCAATAAAGTCCAGAGAATTTACTTCATTAAATAGAAGAGAGCCATATGTGTACAAGGAGTCTGTGTTGAAATTCTCTTGAAAAGACTCTATGTTTACTCCTATAGAATGAGTTTTATACGCTGACTACAGTGGGAGGCTACCACGGTTTAGACTCAGCGCCTCTTTGTTGGTGCACAAGCCAGAGGCCTCATGGTGCATTGCACTGTCCAGTCAGACCTCATCCAGGTGTGATCTGGTTAACATGTCAAGACATCAGCCCTGCCAGGAGTTCTTGTCCTATTTGTTACGACAGGGACAAGTTAGTTTGTTAGACAGATTGGAATATCATGCATGTGTCTGGACATACAGTATATGTGTGAGTCTCACTGCTGTGATCACAGTTCTTAGCTCTTCACATGACCTCAGTGCAATAATGAACTATAGCAGTGCTTATACAAAATGGCTAAGCACTGTTATAATCTCAAGACCAATTATCACACTTGAAGAGTGAAATTTCATTAAACATTAAAACATTTTAAAACTGTTACTAGCTTCTTGCAGAGCAATGTTTTTTCAATGACTAAATACATTTCTCTACTGTAAAACATTTCTCAAAGTCACTACTTTGTTTTGGTGATATTACCCTTGGAAAATATTTTGAAAATGTATAAAAAATAAATAGCTTGTTTCCAAACTATGGAAGCTGTTATCAGTGCTTTCTCTCACATGGAATGCCTTTATCTTTGACTAATACAAATATTTGAGTGTTTTTGTCTCATTTCTTTGGGTTTTATGAATGTTTCACTGAAATGGTCTAAAAAAATTGACCTCACAGTGAACTCGATGGAAAACCTCTGTGCAGGAATCTAAATATAAACAACTTATTGTTCAGCTCTTTCTGCCGTGACTCACAAGGTCTGTGCTTCTTCTTAAAGATGCTTACGACACTGCCAAGATGCTGTGTGAGAAATACTACATGGCAGCACCTAAACTCAAGATCGAGGAGTTTAACAGTAAGACATTCACATACTACAACAATAATGCTATTAAAATCACTGTAGAGTTACTGCCCAGTGTCTTTATTTTAAATAAATTTAAATAAATGTTAAATGGGCATAATCTGAATTGAAGTTTTGACTTTAGTTTGTCCTATAAATTTTGGTCAGTGCTTCAATGCAAAAAATGTATTTAGTTCTGGTTTTGGATTTTTTTCCACCAGCACAATAAGATATTTTTCAAATGTAAAACTGTTCTGCAATAAGACTTATTCTGTAAGAACATTATAAGTTGCTGTTGAAGCTAAGCAAATTAAGTTGAAATATTCTGAAGTCTATTTTTTTTACAAGTTAACAAGTTACAAGTTTTTACAAGTTAAGTTATTAAGTTAACATTAAGCCCCAAGGATGCAATTTCCGTTTGTCTCACCCACTTTAAAATAGCCCTAATCCCTTCATTATATCCACAGTGAAAGCTCCAAAAAAGTCGATCCAAGTGGTGTACGTGCCCTCTCATCTGTTCCACATGCTTTTCGAGCTGTTTAAGGTACTTTTTAAGTTCATTGCTCTAAATAGCTAACAGCTCAAAATGTAATTAGAGTGTAACGTGACGTATAATTCAATGGAGACACGAGCTGGGGAAATTAGAGATGTGGTGTTTTACAGAACTCAATGAGAGCCACTGTGGAGCTGCACGAGCACAGTTCAGAGGGACTCCCACCGGTGAAGGCTAAAGTCACACTGGGCCTGGAGGACCTGTCCATAAAGGTGAGCACACAAATGATAAAGTGAAGTGCAAAAGAGGTGTAAAACTGAAATATTCAAAATTGAACTTTTATATGAATAATTGTAATAGTTCCCAGATCACTGTTCACTTTCAAGAAATTTTAGACAGAACAGTGGCCTGACATTTTAGTTTGATACTATACATCCTTTAATTTTTTTCTCACTGCATTGCAAAATTATAATTCTGGTGCAATTACCCATCATTTATAAAGCTTTCCCATTTGTTTTTTTTAGATCAGTGACAGAGGAGGAGGCGTTCCCCTGAGGAAGATAGATCGTCTGTTTAACTACATGTACTCCACTGCCCCAACACCAAGTCTAGAGCCTGGAGCTGTTCCACTGGTACGAGCACACTCAATATTGAATCTCTTTCAGTGTCAATAATTTATATAAAGTGAGGTCAGAACAGCTGGTAATGAATGACTTTGACACTTCTCTCGATAGGCTGGTTTTGGATACGGTTTACCCATTTCAAGGCTGTATGCGCGATACTTCCAGGGGGACCTCAAACTCTACTCTATGGAGGGTGTCGGCACTGATGCAGTCATTTATCTGAAGGTACATGCATTGTAAATTTTTTTTCTTTAAAGATGCATTATGTAACTTTTCCTGCTTGTCCTCATGATGTTATTGCTTTGTCTAGAATCTTACACAGAATTTATTTAGCAATATTTTCTCTGTGATCAGGCTCGTTTCTCCACAGATTAAGCATTTAACTTGGCCTTGCAGCGTCACTTGCTTGTCTAAATTTAGTTATAAGCTATAAATGTACTTGTTTGCATAAGTTATATCATATTTTCTTGTCTAATTTCAAGGCCTTGTCCAGTGAATCCTTTGAGCGGCTTCCCGTCTTCAACAAGTCAGCATGGCGACATTACAAGACCAGCCCTGAAGCAGACGACTGGAGCAACCCCAGCAAAGAGCCTCGTGATGCCAGCAAGTCCAATTACAAAGCTAATAGATAACTGCCTGGCCTATGCTAGCCTAGCTGCCCTTTCTCTGGCCATGAAAAATGCCTGCACTCTGCCTAAAGTATGCATGATGTAATATGCCCTTGGGTAAAGTTGGTTTTGGTCCCAGGCGCACAGACATTCAGAAAAGACGGTCAGTACGGATCTTTCTCTACCCAACGGCATTAACTTAACATCAGTCTGTCTTTTTGCCATTGTAGCATTACCTCTAGAGCTCCCAAGGTGGGTTTCATAAGCGGGCCTCTTTGAATTTATCATTTTTCTTCTTTGTTTGCTGGCATCCGAGCAATCTGGCATGACATTGAAACCACATCTCCATTATCACATAAGGTCAGGCAAGCAAGTCCATTGTAAATTTAACCGGGACGGAAATTTCAATGGTCACATGACTCTGCTGGAGCGATCAAACAGACCACAATTACTGTAATCGTTAATTAGTTTGTTGTATACAGATACACTGATTAGATTGGCCATATGTAAAGTAATATTACCAACAATATTATTCAAGTGGTCTTAATGTTATGTGTCAGTTCATCACATGACACGTATCTCATTTTGGCTGACACCTTTGGTATCTGGCAATTACTAAAGCCTAAATTTACTCTCCGGTTGCTTGTAAGATGTTGCCGTATCGCTCTGTTCCTAGGATTTTGTCTTGGGGCTGGAAAACACATACTAATTCAAAGGGATCTGCAGAACAGGTTCAAATTGGCAGAAGTTTCATTTCCGTCCTGTGGGAGACACTTTTCATTGAACGCACAAATAGAATATTGTGTCGCTGGATTTGCAAAGACATGTTTTTGTTTCGGTTGCACTCCATTTAAGCCAAGGAACAGAGATGGCAGGGAAACGGTTGCCGTGGGCTGACTAGTGACAAATGTCTGTTGTGAAAACTAAACTAACCAATAGCAATGCATCTTAATTGGCATTTTTTATATAGACTGATGGCCTTATCTGTGTAATAGCAATAGGAAATTTGTTTTAGTTTTGAAAGGGACATTGACAGAACTGTGTGAATGCAGGAGTATTTAACTTATTTATTGAGATTAAACCTTCTTTTAAAGTTTTATCTTCCAACTAATCGTACAATAATGCGGCATATTGCAATTGCTATGGATCAAACACGTTCTCTATTCAGAATCCCCATTAGTTATAACTACCACGATAACTATTCTTCCTGGGGGTCACGGAGATGGACCAAATGCTGTTTTCTGAAAGTGCCGGTGCTGTCTGTAGCTTTTACCACACCAGCATAATGCATTGTGAATAGTGGCATTGAATGATATAAGAAAAATCATTATATATTCTATTCTTTTCTCTGTGCTAATGTGGAGTTTAGACTAACAAACTGTCTCCTGTCAGCTCTATAGTGACACCTGCTGAAAGCTTTTAGCCGTAAATGTTTTAGCCCTAAAAACTTGCATCTTTGACTTCATCATTATCAACAGCAACAAGAAACACAAATAGCAACTCATTTAAGATCAATATAAAGTTAAAAACTATATATATAGCCTAGAACAACACAAAGTACCTTCAAAAACATGCACTGTTTTGTATTTTAGTTTGAATTGGACAAAAGGTTTATCATTTTTTAAAGTATTGTTAGGGAATCTTAATATAATTGTTAAACATTTGTTCATTCTTACGTTCAGGACATGTAATAGCACTTTATTTCATCCACATACAGTAAACTCCATAAAGTCGCATCCAGAAAATTAAACACACTCAGAGACATTATTGTTGTAATAGACCAAAAATATAAATCTTAGACTGAAGTGACCTCTTCCTTTCTCCTTCAGCTCCTTCTGAAGTAAAACGACGTATCTGTGAGGAGATCTAACCACCTCTAGTTTGTGATACACTGTAAGATTTCACCACTGCCATTGCCTTCGACATCTGCCATATGCTCCTCACAAAGAGATACTTACTAGAGCTGTATGTGGGGTAAATAGTACGTTCAAAAATGCCTCATTCAATTGCTTCATGTGCTAATAGGCCTGTCACAATAACACATTTTGAAATTAAGTATATTTAAATTGAAGTACATTGCTTGAATATGCACTATGTGACATTTTTAGTGCTTATCTCCACTGAAATATTCATGCTTTGCCTAAAATGTTCCACAATACGTTACACTACAGTACATCACAACTCAGATTTGTGGAGAGTCGTTTCTATTCACAGAGAGAATTGTTGTATTTTTCAGCAACAGAAACAACCGTAATGACTAAATATTAGACGTATATGTTTCTTGTAATGTCATGGAACATTCCAGGCAAAGCAATACCACCAGAAAAGCATCATTTAAGAAAACAGAGATGATAAACGGAAATATTTGAAACTAGTATATGACACTGACGCATTAACCCTGAAGCAGACTTATCCCCAAAAATAATCCAAATGTGTAATACGTGGTTGAAAAAACCAATAGCGATAAAAAAGGAAAAGCTTAGGCTGTATCTGTCTAAGAAAAAGTACATACACAAAATGGGACTAAGGATGGACATTTGCTTTGGCTACAACCCTGCATATTTACAAGTACATTTTAGTCTCTTGTATTATCTTATCTTTTAAAATGCATTGCCCCTTTAATAAATAAATACAAATATTGAGCCTCAAAAGTTATTGTTCCATCATACAGCATATATAGAATGATAAATTTATATAGAAATTATCGTGACAGGCCTATATAATAATAATAACATCGCAATGACTGTAATACACATGTACCACAGTGATTTTTGACCTCAATTTGTTGTGTTAGAGGCAGCCTATTTATAATGTATTTTAGAGATATAAAGTGTATATACATTTTTGTGAATTGTACATGCAGCCAGTGTGGAGTGTTATAGATTCAACTAAACTGCAGCTATTAACTGTCTGTAAGTGTGTCTTTGCATGACCTTCCCAATGTAGAGGTCACTGTGCAAAGATATGCAACCATAATACAAATGCTGTTTTGTCAATCACCAGATCAATATATAGTGTTGTCACTGGTCAATAAAGAAATGGTTGTGATCTGTCATTTTTGTTTTCTTTTTTTCTGCGAACATTCTGTAAAATATCTCACTCCCTCCGTCTCATTCTTATTCAAAAACTTTAGCTGTTTGCCAGTGGCAAAGAATATAGCACAAATAGTCTTAAGTTATACAGTTTGTTTGTTTTTTATTTATGTAACAAGCCATTTTCAACAAAGTTTACAGAATAAAAAAGTCAAACATTACCATTTTTACATATAGTGCAGTTAAATAGTGTGTAGAGGCCTCTACATTGCATTGTAGTTATTTTTTATTGCAGTAGTAGCTGAAAAGTCTATTATGGCCTAGTGTTGCTCAGTGAAAATATGGGAAAGAAATCTATGTCCAATGTCCATTTTAAAATGAACCCAACAGTTTACCTGAAGAGCTGCAATCATTATGAGCTGTTTCAAGTATTGTCAGTTTCCTGGAGAGGAGAAGATCTTAAGTTTATACCAGGGTTAATTTGACAGCTGACATCATCTTAAAATGAGATCAACATTGAAAATGTCATGGCTTTTCAACAGGATAACTACCATTTCTATTACTAAGATACAAAGTGGCATTTTTAAATCACTAAAAGTCCACAATTGATGATAATAACAGCAGGTAAGTGTTAATGTGGCGAAAGGGAGTGATTCTGCACAAAGTGCCCACTGAAAACCTCCTGTGTACATTCAAAAAGGTGTTAGAGAAAAGCTGTTTCATTTGTTTTACTATCAACAATCACCAGCATCAGGCATTACTGACAATAGTTTAACCGAAGAGCTTTACAGGTACAGGTTCTGAACGTTGAATTTAAAATGCATTTTAGAAAGCGTATAAAATATTAGTTCAAATTGTCGTCCAACAAAGTTACATTCTCAGTGTGTCACATAAGTGAGTTCAGCTGTTTTAGGCTATATGTTTTGGTCTTATAGTTCAGCTTCATCCTAAATGCTATGTTGAACAGAGAAAATTAGCTCTTTGCTACTTAAAATATTTTACATTTGAATCCTTCCTGTATCCCAGATTACTGTTTTTCCTACGGTGCGGATTCATTCGCCACGCACAAGCTTCTTTTGGAGAAATGATTTAGTGTCTTTGTTACTTGACCCCACACAGGCCAGTTCACTGTCTCAGTGAGTGTGTACAAAATACTGATCCATCTACTTCTCGTCTTCGTCCCCTTCACTCATGCTGCTTATAGAGGCAGATGCACCCTTGGGAGACGTTGGAGGAGATGGGCGAGCGCTGTGCCAGCGGGTGGGGGGTGAGGGAGGCGAGGGGGAGCGCAGTGGCGACAGTTCACGAGGAGGACTGTTGCACGGAGACTCTCTGGGAGAGAGGGCGTACGAGAGCATTCGTCCACTGCGCTCCTGAAATACCTGTTTCTGTGCAAATGAAAACAAGAAAAAGGTTACGGCTCAAAGAACAAAAGTAAACTCAGTGGAATTGTATTATTATTATAGCAATAACATAAAATAGTATATCTGTTCTACAGCTTTTAAATATCTATTATTAACCATCCGATAGTAAAGCAACTGAGGTGTGCAGAAGAAATACAAATGCAAATACTGTGTGTTTGTGTTATTAGAGCCACAGTGTCTTGTAAATAAAGGTGTTACACAACGCAGAAGATCGTTTGTTTTTGGTTTGCCAAACCGCATTGGTTCAATGACAGGTCCTGTTGGTTCATTAAGCAAACACAATAAATACTGAGATAACTAGTTACTAATTACATAGTCTTATTTTTGTATGAATATTGTGATTAATATTGTGATGATTGCGTGCACACTTTCTTAGCATCAATTCACTTAAGGTCTGTTTCAAAGGTGCATTATGTAACTTTTGCCTCCATAGTGGTGTTATTCCTTTGCCTGGTATAAATAGGCATCAAACCTATTTATCTCCACAAAGACAAACAGGCTGCAGACAGCAAACTCCTCCAGGCAAAGTTAGAGGTCAGATCTGTGGAGCCAACACCACTTACAGTAAGAATGCATGTTTTTCAAGGCATTTTTAGTAATAAAAACTGTAAATGAATAAAGGCCTGGTAGGCTCGTATATTGCCATACTGTGGAACATTTCAGTCAAAGCTGTAACATCTCCATGGAGACAAGCATGTGCCAGACCCACCTCTAGAAAAGTTATAAAGTGCACCTTTGTGTTTTGCTACACTGAGAAAATATAAAGCTGCAAAGTCTATTTTGAATAACAACCCAAGGTGAGCTGATCTTAGCCTCTTTCATTGTTGTTAACAGGTCTATTCACTCATTTAGTCCCTAGTATTATTAGTTAAGTTATTAGTGATTTTCTATATGTTAAGAGTGTTAGGTAAAATAAGTGCTAAACGTCAGCCTAAACCCCTTAATTATGTAGAATAAATGAAGTGTTACATGTTGTTTTTTGTTATTTATGAATCATTGTAGCATCATTAATGTTTGCAGATACTTGCAAAAATGGTTGCAAGTAAGTCCAATCCACTTACCCACGTTCCATCGGGTCCAAAGAGCTCCAGGAAGTTGCCGATGAATTCCCTAGATTTTTCCTCCCATTTCTGAATAAGATCAGCACTTTTCTCCTCCACCCGATAAACAAAGTGCTTACTCTTCTCCTCCACCGTGCGCACCTTTTCCTTCATACGGTCCACCTGGTTCTGCAGCCTGTACTTCTTTTCCTATTAAAACAAAAATCATACATAATAATAGTTAGTGTTATCACAATAGCCTACTAAAATGTTGTGTACCTTAGCAAACACTGTCAAAAAAGTACAACAGACTTTAGCAGTCTGTGATTAATGCGAGCACTCGTGGTTGTGTTTAGGAGTTTGATTTTCAACAAAAAGGTGAGAATGACTGAATGAAAAATTGCTGGTTAATGCTACCTACCTTGACTGTGATGTTATTTCAGAGAGATGGCACAAATCAGCTCACCTGTTGTATTTCCAGCTAAATCAGTACATTCTGTTTAATGTTGAATTTCAGGTTGCGCCTCAGGCGCCTTTGTGTCTCAGTCAAAAGTCTGAGTGTAGTTTGACAGCAGGACTGGTCAGGCAGGGTCAGATGATAATACAGAAGAGCCAAAAGTGCCCCCCCTGTGTGCACCACAGCAGTGTCCAGAGGGAGGTGGGTCAACACAACTGGAAAGGCTTGTTCTAACTTGGCTCTGGTGTTTCAGTTGATGATGAAATGGTCCATTACCTCCAAGTGTTTCCTCTGGAAGATCTTCCACATTTGCTGCCACATATGATATAAAAACCTGTAGCACCTCAAATGTCCATAACTCCTTAGCTCGTCTCTTCCACAGTCTCCATGGATAAAAGAAAACCAAACAGTGGATCTATGATTTGAGACGCTACAGGGTTTTTTATGTGAGAGTAAATGTGGCAGTAAATCTTCCAGAGGAAATACTTTGAGGTAATGGACCATTTTGTCACCAACTGAAACACCAAAGCAGAGTAAGAATGGGGCCTTTCTTGTTGTGTTCGCCTGGTTTCCCCCTGTACACTAGTGTGAGGCTGCAGGACACTGAGGAGGGACAGGGACAGGATCAGCTGAGCCTATCAGAGCAGTCGTCCTGTTAAACTGCACCGAGCCCTTTGACTGAGACTCAGACAGGCAGTGTAAATGTTAGAGCAACAGTAAATGCAACAATTTGCTGCAGCAAAACTTGAATTTTCCTTTGGATCAGAAACATGGATCTATCTCTCTCTTCCTCTCTCTCGCACTTACACTTCTGTCCTGTGAATGTGACTTTTACAGATACCTGCTCAAATGAGTTTACTAGTTTTAGTATTGATCCATTTTCTATACTTTTAACAACCCTACGTAACAGGGATAGGTTTATCGTTAAAGAGAAGTTAGGTTTGATAAGAAGTGCTGGTCTTACATTGATATAGCTGACGTTTAGCTCTTTGGCTGTGTATCCACGCTGCAGGTTGCGTCGCGCATAAACGTCATAGTCTCTGACGATTCTGGTGATTATATCAGAAGTGGAGATGCCTTCTGTCCGCTGTGTTGGTACGAACATACCTGGAGACACACAAAATAATAATCCAGGTCAGAGTCAGAACTTCAGTTAAACATGGCATGAAAAATGTATATCAGCATTAGTTAGAATTAGAATGTAAAGAATGACTATGATGTAATGCAAATGCAATTCAACATAAAGTACGTTTGGTGTCTTGAAAAGCCCAGTCCAATTATTCATCCAATTATTATCTTCACCCTTCTCTTTTGGATCATGAAGAGAAAAATTAGAGCTAATCTAGAAATATTTGTAAAATATTATTATGGGTGAGAACATATTTAACACACTGTGTCATTACTAACCTGCCTCTTTGATGTGTTTATAGACATCCTCACTTCCTGCAGAGGAGTATGGGATATCGTCATGAGCCACAAAATCGATCTGAGAACAATCAAAAGACACATGCTGTATCGAAAACCACACTGGCAGCAGACACAACACGCTACAGGGGGATACAGGGGACATTTACACAACATCACATGCACAGACATGGACTAAATGCTTCATGCTATTAACAGGGAACTAAACATAGACAGGCTCTTGGCTTTCAATCTCCACTATTGGCCCATATGTTTAGGTTTTGGACTGACAACCTGGTTAAAATAAGGGCAAAGCATCACTTTAGTGCAAAAAAGGCATTGCACAAAATGTGATTACACTGGTCCCATTTATTACAATACTGCGATACTGCTTGTCTTTAATATACCATTCTTATGTAGCAGAGCGCACTGTACAGGGGTCAGTGACGTATCTGAATTTCAACAGGCAAATTTAAAAAAAATTGTTTCTCATTAACTTTTTTCAAATATTTACAATATCAGGTATGCAGAAATCTATGTTTGACATTTATAATAGGTATTTTTCTCAGTGTGTGTGTGTGTGTGTGTGTGTGTGTGTGTGTGTGTGTGTGTGTGTGTGTGTGTGTGTGTGTGTGTGTGTGTGTGTGTGTGTGTGTTTTAATGTACATGAATAGGCTATGACTTTAAAAAGTGTCATGTGCTGCAACTGACAATATCCTTAGAATTGTTTTATTTTCTAAAACATGGTTGAGGTATTAATAAAGTTCTGACATGCTCGGACAATATTTGTTTGAATATTATGGGGGAAATATCTATTCAAGAAAGCTGAAATTTCCTGTGGGACTGCAAAACATTTCAGAAAATACACCAAAAAAGAAAGAAAATCATTTTGATTTTGATGTGACGGTCGCACCACGTGACATTTTAAGTACAAAAACAGGCAGAATAGCTAATGATTTCTGAAAAAAAATGATTTGGTTCCATGGAGGTCAGAGGTACTACAGGTATGTGGTAAATTAAAACTGAAGAAATTTCAATTGAACAGGCATCATGTCATTGACCCTTAGACAATAATTGTAAACCCAGTACACGGCAGAGGGAGAATGTCTCCAGGTTGGCCTTGAACCTCAGGATCCAACAGAAAAGCTAGAGGAAGTGTGTGTAGAAAGGGAAGTCTGGGCATCTCTACATAGACGGCTGCCTTCCCGGCCCAGCCCCAGGTAAAGCGGAAGAACTTGGATGGATGAGTTTGTAGTAATTTTGTAGTTATGTATCAGCATATTGGCAGAGCTTCTAAAATTTGCCTTGAATTGGCTATGAAAAAACCCATACTGGACGATCTGTACAGAAACATACCTTATGTTGCTCCAGGAAGTCGGGTGTGAGAGTCCAGGGAGCGTCCCGTAAAACTTCATCCACGTAGCGGCAATGTCTCAGGGCCTCGTAGCGCTCAGTCTCTGTCATGACGGTGAAGCCCTTATATTTGTGGGTCAGCTCATCACTGCACACTGTCCACAAACGTGATGTCAGGAGGGAAGACCAGACATTTCGGACGAGATGTGAGAGACTCTCCATGAATTAAATCAAAAGTTAAGTTTATTATTATTAATGTTCTATATTTTAATTTGTTTTGTTGATGTATGTTTAGTATGAGTGAGCATCTAGATACACAGCAAAAAAATAATACTGTATCAATGTATAGGTGATGATCAGTACTGAATAACTATCTCACGTCAATGGATTTAGAAACTGGCAAACGTCTTTATTACTATCGCCACTTGATTATGAACTGTATTAAAAAGTGCATCAATTAAATCAATTAAAATTAACCAGCTGACAAACAACTTGCAACTTAATCTTAGCCCATTTAATTGTTGTAAATTACTGCTTTTCTGCTTCTTTGAATGTGCATTTCTGACTAAAAATGTACAAATTGATATTGATAAATGAAACCGAAAAGCATATCTGTACCTCCTACTATGAGGTAGGTGTTTGGGAAGAGGTTCTTGGCTTGCATGAGTGCGCGGGCATGTCCAGAGTGGAACAGATCAAAGATGCCGTCTGCATAAACTCGAACAGGCCGGTCCACTGATAACACACAGCAATAAAACCACACACTCTCATATTTATACAGATAAGACGGTGTTAGAGGAAGTAAAGCAGCGATAAACAGGTTCTAAATGAGGCCTGCATGATAATCAGACAGCTACAGTCATTCATTTCATTTAAATGCATGAAAATATACAAGAGTAAAGTAAAGTAAAGTACAAGAGTTAAATACCTGGGGTGCCTTTGCGAGCTTGTGCGATTGTGAGCTTCTCATGTGGAGCTTGACAGTCACAGCTGGTCTCTTCTGTGAAGTGCGCAGGTTCTGTCAGTGTCTGAAGAGAAAACATAGGCAAAATAATCTAAGTGTACTACAGGGGTGGATAATATTGATGTCTTGATAACAATATTCAGAGTCAGAAATGTGTTATAACATGTTTTTAAATGTATTGGTTGAGGTTTTAGCAACTGGCAAAAGTGAAATAACTGCAAAGTTATTCACCAAAGAGCAGAATATTCACTTTTAATTCAGTTTGGAAGTTCACAACATACCTCAGTTCTTTTTGTAACATTTTTACTATAAACACTGATAATCTTCCCTCCTCTACTGTGTACTACCAGCCCATCCCATTCAAATATTAGCAGCTTCTATTACAATATTGACCAGTGGTGCCGCACCCCTCAGTGGGACGTGTGTGGATGGAGAGCTGTGCTATTGATCTGTGGGTCTGTGGAGGCATTTGAGTTTGTATGTGGTATATGAGCATTGGCATGTAAAAGGAATAAGGGAAAAGAAATATTGATCTGCTGCCAATGTCCTCTAGAAAAGTGGAGCTGGCTGCAATACTGCTATATTTGTTAAAGGACAACTATTTTCTGATGTATGCTATTATGTTATTTCCTCATCACAAACATACCTGGAGTTGTGTTTTGTTTCATTCACACATGTTTAACAAATTAGGGCTGGGTTCTTCTCTGTTCTTTTCTACACAAGGTAGAACAGAGCATTTTGAGCTCTGGAGATGCAGACAGACTAATAATTAAAGGATTACTCAAACATGTGTGAATGAAACAAACACAACTCCATATATTTTGTATATATATATATTTGGTATATTTTGATGAGGTATTGAGGTATTGTAACATTGCTTAAAGCTCACAAGAGTTAAATTTTCCAAATATAGGACCTTTGATGCAAACAACAGTGCTTCAACAATAATATAAAAGACAAAAAGTGTGAAACAACAAAACACACTTGACAAAAATGAGTTATCACAAATGACACAAATGACACAAATGACTCAATGGCCTCCTGACGGCAACCGTAATATTTGCCTTATAAGTTGCATTTGTGTGGTATCATCTGTTGATTGTAGCAACCATTCACTGATTCTCACCAACAACAGTGAATTTTAAAAGGATCACAGCTCACACCTGTGGGAGTGTGGGTCTGTGTTGGAAAAAACATGTCCCTACGGAAAAGACATGATACGCTGATTCAGATTTAAACTAGTCCTGGCTTGTTGTGTTAAATCTAGTTTTGATTTTGAAACATACTGACAATACATGTTTTAATAAGTGTTTTTATTTGCACAGAATAAATATAGAGGTTTATATATTTATTTTTTTTATAAAATATGGTAGAAGTGTGATGGAGTGTGACAGAAAATGCATATAGGGCAAATTTCATTTCCACTGATAATTTGATATGAGTTTTTGTGCTGTAACCACAAAGTTCAAGATCATTTAAAGTTCATGTCATGATAATGCGAACAATGAGAAATTAAATTAAGTTTTGTCCATTTGACAGAACTGAATTTCTTTTACTATGGATTCTCGCAGAATGACTGAGGGGTAAGTGAAACTGAAAACTAGTAGTTTCATTTCATTTCCATTTTACAGGTTTTCCTTTGACTTGATAGAGGGTGGATGGAAACATTTCTGAGCACACAAGTCACAAACATTTTGCAACACGAGATTTTTCACACATGCATGAATCACTCTAAATACAATTTTGAGTAAACTAATGCTGAGCAAAAGGAATTATAACATGCTGTGTTAAAAAGAAGCACTATAAAAGCGTTAAAGGCATGTAGCCGACTGTAGAAAAAGACATCATCTATATTTAATAGAATGACACACATTTAGTATGATGAAGCAGAGGGAACATGGTGTGCCACACAGCCTCCTCACAGCCATCACGCTTCTTAAGGAATAGTTGTAAACCTCTAGTCACAACTTAGATTAGCCAACAAGCATGGAACAGATGGTAAGGCTTAAATTGACTGGTGAGGACTCAAGTATGGTGGCCAGCAAGGACATAAGGGTTGAGCACTATGCAAAGCCTATTCTGGCAAAGGCAAAGAACATCTGGCTTAAGGGAGATTAAACTGAAAAACAGAAACTACTGACCATGGCACAGCAAACTATCACAGCAACTACAGACTTTTAATGACAAATGATTTTCTTAGAATAGGCCCCTGGAATAAAATCAGTTATTTTATTGTCTTTTCTATTAAGGTGAAATTGTAGCCAACGTGCATTCTCTCAGTAACATAACCCCTCTTTGAATGCTTAGGTTAAGTGAAACTACTAATGCATACTCAGCATTCTGTGCGTGCCCTACCGGCTATAGGCTACTATGGGAGATGTGTTTCATAACAGGGAGCACAGCCTCTTTTGTCTTTCCCACTCTCCTTGGCAATAACAAACCAATAAGAAAAAACAACACACAAATTGACACCCCTACCGTCCGGGGATGGGGGCAGGTGTGCTCGAGCTCCTCCATTATTCCTAAAACTCATGGGATGCGGTTGTGGTGCTGGATTTTGTGACTCAGCAGCATCAGTGAGACGATGGCTCTCTCCTCCACATCACTGCTTCTCCTTCCTGTATCCCCGCCTCCCCTCCGCTCTGGCTGCATCCTCTCATCCTCCACAAAGACACCAGCGTCAGTACGAGCGCTCACTCTGCACGGCCTGGACACTACACCCTGTGCGGCTCACGCATCATCACCATGTGCAAGATTGGATTTCACGGTCAAATCCATAATAGTTCACTTCAGAGACTCAAATAAGATAGATCCAAACGAAAACATAAAAGGCAGGCTGCACCAACATGCAATCAGTATAGGCTCTATATGTCTATGTCACATATGTCTGCAGGACACTGAAGCCCCTGTAGTCTGTAATATCTTGTATATAGAAAAAACAAACGCAAATGCAAGAACAGATGAAGCGAGTCACTGTTGCAAAAAGGATCTTCGCTGTACTCTGTGGGCCCCTGGAGAAAGTGGAGGAGAGAGGATGGACCAATCAGAGAGCGCATAAAGGAATACAACTGTAAAAGCAACGCTGTGATTGGTGGATCAAGCCATGCCACCAATACACACAGCAGGTTGTTTTGACTGTAATAATCATGGATCTAGCCCATAGACTTCAGACTTTATTATCTAGGGTATATGTAGTGTAGGTTATTGCTGTAAATAGCCCTTTCTATATTAAAGTCAGAATGAAATCACGCAAACGATTAAATGAAAATGTGATCCAGACCAAACAAGCCTTCATAACAAAGATTACAACCAACCTAAATGTGTAGCATGAACTCACTATAGACAAATTAGTCAAAAGTCTACTTACTCTGAATGTTTCCCTTCTGCAGCAAAAAGGAGCCACAGCACAGTAGTGGGCTCTGCTTCGCCTTTGTTTCACCATGTTTTATGAATCAAGTCGCATTTAAAAAGCAGCCTGGGTCCAAGAGCAGCTTGTCTGCACAGTGAAGCGCATTGGTTAAATGTAACAGGACAAAACGTCTGTTCAAAGGACGCGTCACGTGACCACGGTCCAGACAGCTGTGGGGACCGCGCGCACGGACGCAACAAAGACAACAATAACACTATAACAGGACGTATAAGTAACTCAAAATGTTTAGGTGTATGCTTATATATCATGACCAGGACTGTATAGCCTACACTATTTAGGAGGAGAGGGTTCGGTTGCAATAAATTTCATCGGCGCACTTGAATCTGTCCCTGGCCCCAATCTGGGACAGGGCTCTATTGTCCCTGTCCCTGTCACTATGAAAACAATCTCCGACTGGGCCCCTATTTGTGAACCTTTAACGAGGCCAACGTGACGGGCAGCTGTTACATAAGAACTGTTGTGTGAAGCCCTATAGATTAAAGTTAGTGTATAGAATTTCCATTCCAATTTGGTCCAGCGTCTCCTGTAGGCGACAGTAAACAAGCAGAAAAATTAAGACAGCACTGCACCCTAGAGGCCAACTGCAAGACCTCATGATGATGCCACCAAATGTTATAATGCAAACATACTGAAAATGTTAAGTAGTCAAGCATAATACATGTTTCTATGTAAAAATACCATAAAAAGGATTTGGTTTGATTTGATGAAAGAAATTATTACTATTATTATATTACAGGCCTAATAAGAAAATGATTGTGATGCACTTACGGTAGGTCGTTTAAGAAAAGATATGCATTGTCACTGATAGGTTACACATTTATTTAAGACTAATGAATTTCAGAATGAATATTTAGTGACATAAACTTGTAAAACGATTGGCTTTCAGCGTGATGACGTCACTTCCGGCATATGACTTTCCCCGGGAAGATGATTTGGCGCGGACCGGGCTGGATGGAGAGTTGTGTTGACTTTTGTTTGGAGACCCGCTACATCTAAACGTGCCCAAGTGTTAAACGGAGGAGGTGAAAGTCATGGCTCCGGTGTCAAACCCCGATAAAGACATGGATGTGCCGGATGGAGGTAAGTTTGAGCGCAGCGAAGTTTAGGTTTCCTGGTTTGCAAAGACAGAGCATAAAGCTAACACTGCTACATAATAGCCATAATAGCTAGCATGCGCTGTCACTAATGATGAAAACATGAGCAATCAAAGAAAATAAGTCCATAAGCATGGAATGATTGCATAAACGACAGCCGTCTCTTTCTAATTAAGTCTCATGCGATTACGTGGTGTTTACTTTCTTCCACCTTGCAGAAGCCTTGTATGTCTCAAGTAGTGCTGTCAGTCGCCATATAAGATATTAGTATTAGGATTACTTGGAGAAGAAACATCACGATTTTATGAATATTAACTGTTATTGACATCATGATCAAGCAATACATCAACAACACATTACAATTTACAATATCAGCTTTCTATATCATCCATTATATAATGCAAACATTTAGTTTTTTAGTTCTGATTTAATGTTGCTTATTCTATATTTCAAAATGCATTAGAATATAAATATCTAAGTGTAGTAAGTTAACAACATATCTGTGTATGTAACTAATAACAAAACACTAAACAAATGTCACTAGATTTTGTTTCTAAAGTTGTCACAAGTATGTATTTGTTAGATATCAATTATTCACTTAATTAAAAATGATATTCATAGTTTCTTAATGCATTGATGTAACAATTAAAATAAGAACCAAAGTGTTGTAATGCACATGTAATTTTGAATGTAACTATTTACAAACAAAAGTACCTACAAATTTGTGTGTTCGCTTAGATGACGGAGGTGACACAGGTGGGCTGGCCAAATCTCGCTCAAGACGAGAAAAGAGAGAGAAATTTGGAAGGAAATCTGCTTTGGAGCAACTTAAAAAAGCTAAAAAAGGAGAGAAGATCAAATATGAGGTGTGTATGGATACAACCTGTTGTGCCATTTGCCACCAGTACATATGAACATTTATATTTAGCAGTATTAGTTTGTTGTTATGGTCTAAAATAAATGTTGACAGGTGGAAGAATTTACCAGTGTTTATGAAGAGGTGGATGAGGAAGAGTACTCGAAAATGGTACGAGACAGACAAGAGGATGATTGGATTATTGACGATGGTATGTATTGAATATTATAAAGATACTAGTTGCAAATATGTTTTTATAAGTTTGGTGACTGACTCTTTCTCTTTCTCAGATGGAACAGGATATGTGGAGGATGGGAGAGAAATCTTTGATGATGATTTGGAAGAAGATGTAGTAGAAACTAACAAAGGTAAACAGACTTGTAGCTCAAATAGTTTTTTATGAAACACATTGTACAGTTATTAATGTTGTTGTGTGAAGCATCAGGAAAAGCTAAAGGAGCAGAGTCAAAGAAAAATGCCAAGAAAACATCAGTGTCAAAACCAAATACCATCAAAAGCCTGTTCATGAACAGTAATGTGAAAAGGCCTGCTGAGGTTTGTTTTCAGTCTCTTTTGTCCTGTAAAACTCTTTTGATTGAATAGTTTTTATTCTTAAATATAATTCTTACATGTCAAGTTTGCAATTGTGCTTCTTGTAGAAAGATGTAGACCTCTCCAAAGATGACCTTTTGGGTGATATTTTACAAGATCTGCACTCAGAGGTTGGTACCACAATGTTTGCCTTTAACACAAAATTCTATAGTTCTATAGAAATACATTTATACTCTTTAAATATGATTAAATTATTAAAATAAAAATAATTTCTGCTAGCAAATTTATGGGAAACACTGTACCAGTAATACTGTAATTTAGTTCTAATAATGGTATGATGAAGGTCATATTTTCAACTTAAATGTTATCTGTATTAATATGTATTTAACTGATAATAAATGAAATATTTTGTCTCTTTAGAAATCCTCTGCACTGACGCCTCCACCTGTTGTTACCTTGAAGAAAAAGAAGGCTCTTGGATCACCAATGAATCCATTTTCTGTTAAATCTCCAAAGGCAAGTTTTCTATCACAGTATGCTTAAAACATATCATAAAGATTGCACTGCACTGTCAATTTCAGTCTAATCTAAAATGCAATTTGAAGTGGTGCAGGTAATAATGTCTGCTCCTAACAACAAAAAACCTGTAGCGCTGCTCTGAAATGTGTTGCATTGTATTAGTTTGGCAGTTAATATTTCAGTCTCCTCTCAAATATTAATGTACAGTGGACTGAAATCTAATTGCAATCACAATACTTGCTGTTCTTTTAAAATATTGGTTGTTTTTGTTTACAGGAGTCACCTTCAGGGGCAAAAGCCAAAGTAATTCGCCCTCCACCACTTGATTCAGCCCCACAGCCGCCTGCACCTGTCACATCACAAGCGCCAGAAAAGGTGAAAGCTAAAGTGGAGCAGCCTGAAGAAGACGGTAAACTCTATTGCCCAAGTGCAGGCATTGAAATAACTTTGAAACAGGAGATTAATTTTCTCAACTTTTCAGTAAACGACGCTATGGCACTTGATGAGGTGGATTTTGATGAGCCCATGGATGTTGCTGATGAGGCAGAGAAACCAGTTATTAAAGAAGAGCTTGAGCCTGAAGTAAAAAGTGCTCCTGCTCAAACCACAGTAAAACCTCAGTCCAAAGAAGAACCACAAGATCCTGTCCTCATGTAAGATTTATTTTTTGTCATATTTAAAGACCTATTTATTTATTCATCATCTGTTATAATTAATTTCTAGCAATCTGGAAAGTACATGGGGACAAGAGGAAGAGACTGCACCAGCGGAAGTACAGGTCGACTCAAGCCAGCTCCCCCTGGTGGAGGGGCCAGAGGGAGAAATGGTGTTCAGATTCTACTGGCTGGATGCATTTGAAGACCCTTACACTCAACCAGGTCAGATCATTTCCACTGCAACTAGTAAAGGATGAGAAAGCCCAGAAAACCCTATAATTGCTTAAACTGTCCATGTTTTAGGTGTGGTTTACTTGTTTGGAAAAGTATGGATAGAATCTGCAAAATCTCATGTCAGCTGCTGCGTCTCAGTTAAAAATATTGAGCGGACCATGTACCTCCTTCCTCGTGAATTTGTAAGTATTACTCTTATTGTCAGTGTTAAAGATATTAATTCAAAACAATGAATTGGAAGCTAATCTGTTTTGTTCTGGATTCTGTTTGGACTTGTAGAAAGCTAACCCTAAAACTGGTGAAACCACAGACGTACCTGTTGGAATGATGGACGTTTACCAAGAGTTCAATGAGCTCTCAGAGAAGTTCAAGATCATGAAATTTAAGTCCAAGGTTTGTTTTGGTCCCTGTGGTATGGCAAATGTAAACAATGAGTGTTGTTTAGATGTTTTATTTTACAGAAAGTGGAGAAAAATTATGCTTTTGAAATTCCTGATGTGCCCACTCAATGTGAATACTTGGAAGTACGCTACTCTGTAAGTAAAGCGACAGATTTTAACTTGTGAGTACTTTAGGAATACATTTCTCTCATTTTAAAATTCTTCTCTAGGCTGAACATCCACCACTGCCCTCAGACCTCAAGGGGGCGACATTTTCTCATGTTTTCGGAACGAACACATCAAGTTTGGAGCACTTTCTTCTGAGCAGAAAGATTAAAGGCCCGTGTTGGCTGGATATCAAGACTCCTCGTATGTTTATTGTTTTTGTAACTATCTTTAAGTCATCATAAATCATCAATGATTTTGTGCTATCCATGGGTTTAAGTGAAAAATTGGCTCAAAACAACAACAAAACAATATATCTCGTTTGTAATCGTGAAAATCACTCAAAAAGCCGAATTATAGTTAACCTTCCTCTCTGTGTT
>KN501692.1:29414-40421 GCA_000787155.1 Scartelaos histophorus | reverse complement strand
CTCCAGAAAAGTTACACAGTGCATAACTTTAATCAGTGTTGATGATTTGTTGTATATCTTGACTATTTTTAAGGTTTCTATGACAAGTTCATCCTGCTGCTCGACTTCAACAGTCTGTATCCATCGATTATTCAAGAGTTCAACATCTGTTTCACCACAGTGGAGAGGGAAGTCTACAATAGTCAGAAAAAGAAAAAAGAGGTGTGTATACCGCATAAAGTATATACATATTAATAAAGACCTGACTATTTCAAACCCTTTATACACTGCTGACACATTTATATAATTACATGAACAGGATGAAGACATAGAGGAGATACCTGAGATTCCTGATTCCAGTCTGGAAATGGGAATTCTGCCCAAAGAAATAAGAAAACTTGTTGAAAGGCGTAAGCAGGTCAAACAGCTCATGAAACAGCAAGACCTCAGTCCAGATCAATATCTACAGGTATTAACTATTTCTTCATCATTTCCTAATTTTCTGTTCTTTGTGGTCAGGTATTTTAATAATTGAACTGAACTGAAGAAGCAGCTTGGATGAGCTGTGAAAACGTATTTAACCAAATAAACTTTTGTCCAGTTGACAAATTGATTTTCCTTTTGCCCTATTTTAATTAATATTTTTGTTTTCTTTTTTTCCCAGTACGACATTCGCCAAAAGGCATTGAAACTGACCGCAAACAGTATGTATGGTTGTCTTGGATTCAGCTACAGTCGATTCTACGCCAAACCACTTGCTGCCCTGGTCACACACAAGGGTAGAGAGGTAAGATTGATATAATGAAAAGAACAGCCTTTTCAGTGCAGTTCAACAAGTGTATATTATAACACATCCACTAGAGGGCAGTACAACACCACATAACATACCTCTTACCTTTTTATAATTGTTTCTTGTCAGTTTCTATAATTTTAATTAAATCTTCCACAACATGTACTTCCATTTGCTACATATTATTATAGCATCAAATTCTGTCAGAATAAAAGGGCTTTTAAGTGCATGCAATATCAATAACCCTTAGACCAGTTATTTTTCTAGTGCCAAAATGCCACACATAAAAATCACATTGTTAAGTCTTGATTGTGTGGTGACATCTTTCACTGCACACCAATGGAGCAACGGGGGCATATAATAAATTTGGATGGAGGCATGAGAGGTGCATGACACAAAGGGCTAAATCTGGTTTTGTAACTTGACACGCCGCACACTCTCGCAGCCTGTGTCAGTTGTAATACTCATGTTCGTTTAATGAGCTCTAACTGTAGACATCCACAGCCCGGGCCTTGGGTTTGGCCCCAGGGGAGTCCTTTATTAAGATCGCCTTACACGTTCATTGTGCGGCCTAATAGAGGGCAGGGCAGTAACTCAGTGTGCGCGTTTGTTATTCTGTCAGCCCATTTGAGCTTCGAGACATGCTTGTTGTTCAGCTGACACAAGCTACATTGTAAAAGGTGTGTATTTGATTCGCTGATACTGGTGGGAGTTTTTTTCCCTCAAGACTTGATGATTGTATCTTTGTCAACAGCCACTGGTGGATGGGTTAATTACATTTACCCCCTTTTTTTCTTGAGTAGACTCGAGAGGTATTGCCAGCAATCACTATCTTCTCAATCTTCTGAGTCTGTCATTTCAGTTAGTAATATGGGGCTTATTGTTTTTTATTTGTGTGGGCACACAACAATTGCGCTTACTCACAGTTTAATGCATATATTACAGTTTTGGTCACTGCACAATTTAAATATCCAGACTTTGAAAGACTTACATTTTTTTTGTATACCTGTGGTAAAAACATATGATCCTGAGATCATTCTACTCTTGTGCGCACAGTCTCGTGGCAATTTTACCTTTTTATGGCACAAAATTTTGTATCACACGGCTAACGCTATCAGATGAGATTAAGTAATTTAGCCATTTCAATTAGTTTTCTTTAAAATGTGGTTCATTATAAGTTTCAATGGAGGCAGCAGAGAATGCACAAATAGATCACCAGTTTGGTTGTAACTATTCCCTAGTTGCATGTTTTGTGAGGCCAGTACACAAATAGGATACATTATAGGATATATTTTCAAATTAGATTGCAGTCCCTGTGGGTTAGGAGGACAAACTGGTGAATTAAAAGGTCACATTTTAAAGCCTAATGTGCATAGCATAGCCCACAGTCTGCTGAGGCTGCAGGGATCTCATTTATAATATCCAACGCTTGTTTATTTTGTATCTATGATCCCTGATATGTTTCTATTAATACTGGCTGTAGTGAATTAGTGGAGACCTTTCCATTAGCATTGCCTAGACATGTTCAGAATAACTAGGAGGATACTAAACACCACTACCAATTAAAAACACAAACTGCTTACCCAAAAGTGTTTAATTTGCTGTCACTATTTACACCTTATCGACCCTACATTCAGCTCATAGTAAGTGGAGCTAAGCCAAGAGCTGAGTAGTTCTTGGTAGTATTTGCCTTACCCGAGCCTCAAAGGCTGTAAGGATTTATAGCAGGGTTTCTGGTGTATTTGTGGCCATCACAGTTTACACCCTGCTCTTATTTTAATCATCACATTTGCACTCCACTTTCATATCATGATTAAGTAGGCTTTTTATTTTTATAATTGTAACACATGCACCCACCACGTCTGTGTCCAGAGCGTAAATCCTCTGTCCGCCACTCACTGTGTCTTTCATCCCGTCAAAAAAACTCCATCCCGATGTATGTGCATGTGTTTTGTGTATTTGTTGATAGGAGCGTTTCATATTTCTCTCGCTCTGTTTTTAAATTGGGCTAGACCTCTCCCTCCCTGTGCCAGGATGCTGCAGTGGGTTCTCATGCCGGCCCGAGCTTTAGATGTGGTTGAAAGACCCTTGGCTCTCTCTCTTGTGGTCACATTTGCTGTGTCAAGTGGGACCCCCCGCTCCGTCTTGAGTACGTCTTGTATCTTGTCTGAATTCATGTATGTGCCGAGTCCATGTGTGACAGCACAAGTGCTACCAGCCGAACTTTGGCCTTTGTGGGCAGACCATTTGTTGTGGACCTACTCTGTTCTGGTATGTGTGGGTATTAAAGGGATGATGGGCATTAAGGGGAAGGTGAAGGTTTAGGATTACACAAGCCACTGCAGATTGATGTCCCCTCAGCCCCTTGCTGTTATTTTAGGGTCTTTTGTATATTAGCCAGATAACAGTTGGAGATATAGGCAATAAAGGTACCTTACATTCATTTGAATATAATAGGTTTACAAATGCTCTGGTGCCACGATGATTTTATGACCTCCGAGTGGCTCGCTTCTGACCTAAGCCAACATGTTCACTTTAAACAGAATAGGATTTATTAGACACAAATGAGTAGTAGCATGCATTTGGTGGGTGTGAAATACCTGTGTTGTGTATTGCTGTCGGCTGTCAGAGCATGTGGTCAAGTGTCCTTGTATAGACACATGATTTGTCTGGTATGGGAAATGTTAATCAGCCCCTTATTAATAATACAGGCGCATGTTTCCATGTTGCTACTTCCTGGTGTCTTAGTGCAGTGATGTGTGTTGGTCCTAATCGACTGATGTTAACAACAAAGGGCTGTGGAAGCCACTGATTGTTGGGGAACGCAGATTGGTTTCACCTTTGACCTTTGCGCTAGCAAATCTGACAACCATTAGCAGGTGTGTGTCGAGGATGGAGGGTGACTCCTGAAAGCCATCCTGCTGTAATTGAGTCTCTGTCCTTGTGTTTAAAAACAGCCTGACGGGAGTTTGTAGTTGACATTATTGGCCGGCATGTGGACTGAAGGATAGAGGCAAGATTGAGTAACAGATCTAAGGCTGTCAAGAGGGCAAAGTTTGGTTTGGGGCAGACCTCTGGGGCTCTTGTATGTGAGGTTGTGTGCTTTTGTAATGAGGTCTAAATAAATATTATTGCCTCTGGCGTCTCTCAGTGTCTGTATCATTTTTGTTCCAAGAAACACTAGATCATTCTCCCCGTTTCTTATGTGCAAATGCTAGCACCGCGTGCCCACATTTCTCTCCTTAATCAGCTTAGAGCTGTGCTTCTTGACAGCAGCTATTTTTGCAGTTCTGTGAATTAGACATTACACTATACAAGGCCACAGCGTATTGTATACGTGCACACATTTATGAAGGTCCCTGTCTGGGGAGATGAATGCTGGATGTTTCCATGCTCCATCCATAGTCTACTTAAAGAGATGGCTTTGCTCCTGATAGGAGAGGGCTTAACAAATAGTCACATGGGAGCGCTGTGGCTATTTTGGCCTCATGCGCCTGCTGTAGAGACCTAACAGTGGATGGGACAAGAGTTCAGATTCTGAAGGGACTTTAGTAACACTTCTAATGAGGCCATGTGCGTCCGGGTTAATGACCGGGATTAGCATTGATAAAGGATTGATCTGACACCACCAGTCTGTACAGGGCACAGGCACACTGCAAATGAGCGATAATTAAGAAATGGTTTTCATAAATAAACATGATAAACTAACATAAATAAACATGCTAAACTAAACCGTATTCTCTCTAAATTATTTCCGTTTGTGAAAATAAAGGTGTTATTTATGACCAAAATGCTGCTAGAATATCGCATTGTCATAAAATAAGCAGTTATGCTGAGGCCTATTAAACTGAAGACTGGTATCTAACTATTCAAAAATGATTTGCTGAGCAGGGTATAAGGAAAAAAATTAAGTTTGAGCTTAAATTGGATGAAGAAGAGGAGAATTACAGGCGTTCTTGTATGATTTCCATTGAATGTGTGCAAAATCAGATGTAGGCTCTCTGGATATCTGCCACGGCAGGTGTGGATGGTCGTGCAGGAGCTTTCGCACATGAGAGAGGATTATTTTGGTGAAAGGAGCATATGTGTGTGTAGTGTTGTACACACGAGAGATCACAGCAGCCGAAGACACTATAAATCTTTTATGCAACTGTGAGTGTGTTAGCAGTGCGGCCCTGACAGTAGTGTGTCCCTCCACAGGTGCTATTTCAGTCGGTCGACTGTCATCCCAAAATGCTTTTCAGTGGAGTGCTTTTCAAAACAATCGTCACTGTTGCCCTGGCTCTTTTTACAAGGGCCCTCTGCAGCTCCGAGGTTTAACATGCCTCCTCTGATCTGCTGATCAGCACAGGGCTGCATGGTATATTTGTAGGGGAGTCTTGGATGCCCTTTAGATGAACAAGCATCTTGCTCATACGTCTACTTATCATTCTGTCCTCATTGCTTCTTTTCCATCTATTATCCATTTGTCAACCAGAGGGCAGGTGATTTTAGACCTGTCATTATTAAACTGACACAAGCGGAAGACAAAACATTAATGAGGAAGGCTGGACTGCTGTTTGACATAGAGGCTCACAGGCACCACACAACAAAAGGTGTCACTGTGTGGCTGAACCACTCTTAAACTAAGATTGAAAACTGCTGTGGCTACTGTGGCTAATGCATTTATTCTGATGCACTATGTAACTTTTCTGTTGCAAGGTCAGTTTCCACTGAAATTGTATTACTTTGCCTGGAAAGCTCCACAATATGGCATTAAGATTCTCTTGCATGAATTAATTTAGAAGTATTTTATTTATATTAGAGCAATCTGACAAATGTTAGTTTTGAAGAACCTTCAAGATTTTTATAGTTAGATGCTTCTCTTATCTACATTGAATGCCTCCTCTTTGGATCTCAGTCCATTACAGAGTGAGGTGCAGATGTGCTAGCAGGTGCAGGTGCCCAGAAGTTAGTCCCTGCTGTTTTCAAACTGGGGTAAAAGTGTGGAATTGGTTCTGACTCACCATTACTCTTAGCTGGTGCAGGTCTGTTCAGTAAGTACATGAGCCACTAAGGTCCTTGTAATTGTGTTGCTGACGATTGATTTTTGATGTTAATTAAAGACTGCTTCTCTTCGTTGTGGGAATTGCCCAATAACTAATAGGGCTTCTGACAGGCTTTTTCAGTTGTTTGGTTGAGCATGAGTGGCATGTGTGGTGGTGACTTGTGCAGTCATCGGGGAGAAGACATAGTCGCATGCCTTTGCCCCCCAGCGCGGTCTGTTTAGATTGCTCTGTATAATATGTGCGTATTGGTATGTGTTTAAAGATGAGCACTCACACGTCCCGCAAACATTCCTTCCTCATGGTCAAACGACTTGTCTTTCACAGTCCATTCTTTAAAGCTGTCCATCCAGCAGCGACTGACAGCAAATGGAAAACCTGTCTAAATGAGTCCACACATCAATTACATCAACACATTCGCACCTCACTTTGTCCTGTCTTTTTTCCTACTTCCCTCCATTCATCACTGCTGTCCTCTTAACCACAATCATTTTAGTCCTTCCACAATTTGCCAATTGTTTCAGTAAAGCGCTTAAAAGATTAACCTGGCTAACATGCGGCCATCGTCAGCATTGCCACGTTTGTTTTGGCTTGTGTGGGTTCTTCGCCTTTTGCTTCTGTCCAAACAACATCCTGCTCTGTGATTGGTCCAGTCTCCGACCCACCAGCGGCCGGGTTATATTCCACCAGTCGCAGCCTGCCAAGATGGGTTCTCAGGAGTTTATGAAGTCACAAATATTGTGAGAAATGATTTTGCTGTGTAAAGTTACGAAAAGATATCAAACTTACCAAAACTTGACTAATGAGCTATACTAGTGAAATGCAATATGCAAAAAAGCCAATATCACTATTTTCTTGGAGTCAAGTCATGATGTAGCGTTTGCATTTTTCTATAGCCTTTTAGAGAAGCAAAATTCTCATCTTCACTTCACTGTAATTGGTGAAATCCATCTGTCACTAAGAGCATTACAGAGGCTGTGCTGTGGGTGGGAAAAAATCTCGAAGTATGAGCATAGATCTGCACTAATCAGTAAATTAGTGCATAATGATTTAGCAAGAGCACCAAAATAGCAGTAATATAAAATGAACTAAGATCAGCTTTTATTAGGTAGGAATTTAATTTAGTGTCTCAGGATTATTTACAGGTCATCATTGTGTAAATGTCATATAATCCCCTTGATGGAGTTTTTTAATCACTAATATATTGCAGAAGCTCACACTTAAACGGTTACGAATTTTAAAGAAGTGGGGAAATCTGCCTGATTTATGTTGATGGGAGATAATGATGACTTAATGGAACTCTGAATATTTGGATCAGTATTTGATAAAATGCTCATATCTCCTCACCTAGCAAATTACTTTATTCTGGTTTTGACAGTAGCTTAGCGGCAGAGCTTCATGTTCATTCATGTGCTTGGGCCAAGAGGAGTGTGTGATCGTGAATATGTGTCGGCAGTGGGACCTTGACCTTGACTGTGGTCCCTAATGGAGGGGTGCCTCTCACTCCCCCTGCGGCTCACTGGTATGTGGCAGCCCATAAAGCACTGGTGAGTCTCACATTGGTTTTCAGGGAGTGGACCACCCCTCCCTACCCAACCAAAACCCCTCCTCTTCCTTGCACTCTGAAATAGACGCGTCCTTGTCCCGACATGAAGCTCTGCGTATATGAGGCAGTGGTTGATTGAGGAGCAGATTGCTGGTGACAGGTCACACTGCGTTCCGTCCCCACGACCCCCCAGATTAGCGACCCAACTCGGAGCGCTCTCACCCTCCACACCCAACACCTGTTAGGATCCCTCGTGCCCCCCCTCTTCCCCTCCGACAGAGTGGACAACGTTAACAGAATTCTCTTGTTTGTCCGTCAGTCGCTCTGTGGGTGATAAAGGCCATTACAAGTCATTAAGGTGCGCGTGTGTTGCCCAGCGCAGAAGTGTGTGGGATGAAAAGCCTCCTGTCACAGCAGGCTCTCATAATTGCCCTCTTAGCCAATTATCCCCTATTTAAAAGAAAGTCACCTGCTCCGCTCCAGGTTCACACAAATGCTCACACACCCACACTCAGAATAAATACAAGGCAAGCGTAATGACTGTTTGTTCTTCACTTTCATTGTTTACTATGCTGTATGCCATTCATTGTTTTGTTTTGTGTTCTTAGATTCTGATGCACACCAAAGACATGGTTCAGAAGGTAAGAAAGAAATGCCAGCAAACACATTTTCCTAAAGCAGTATTCTTACTAGGCCTCTGTTGGACAGTTATTATTACTAGAAATGTAGAGCTTGTTATTCTACCCTCTAATTCACTGTACACTAATCCCAAATCAATAACCCATACTTTCCTTTTTTTTTTTTTATTTAGATGAATCTAGAAGTCATCTATGGCGACACTGACTCTATTATGATCAATACAAACAGCAAATCTTTGGAGGAGGTCTTCAAACTTGGAAACAAGGTGCATTTCAAGATTCTTTAGTCTGTACTTTCAGTTTATGCATTATTAATACATTTTTTAATGTGCTAATTTTACAGGTGAAAGCTGAAGTGAACAAGCTATACAAACTGCTGGAGATTGACATTGATGGTGTGTTTAAATCGCTCTTATTGTTGAAGAAGAAAAAATATGCAGCTCTCGTGGTAGAGCAACATGGTGAGGGGAGATACACTCTCAAGCAGGAGCTCAAAGGCTTGGACATTGTGCGTAGAGACTGGTGTGATCTGGCCAAGGAATGTGGCAAGTATGTGATTAACATCAGACCAAATGATGATCTAGTCTTCATAATATAACTGAACTAACTCCCGGTTTTGTCCAGTTACGTCATTGGTCAGATCTTGTCTGACCAGAGTCGTGATGTCATTGTGGAGAACATCCAAAAACACTTGGTTGAAGTGGGAGAGAAGGTTGCAGCTGGAGATATACCCCTGAACCAGTTTGAGATCCACAAGGTAGACCAGAACTACAATATAAACCATAACCAATCAGGACAATATATAAAGTAATATCTTCGAATATCTCAGTTATTTCATGTCATTCCAGGCTCTGACTAAAGATCCTCAAGACTATCCCGACAAAAAGAGTCTCCCTCATGTCCACGTGGCTCTGTGGATCAACTCCCAGGGTGGACGCCGAGTAAAAGCTGGAGACACAATCTCTTATGTCATCTGCAAAGTGAGTGATTCTAAATTTGTGTGATTTGCTATTTGAGGACTGCAGGGGATTAGTGGTTACATTGTCCACCCACAAACCAAATGGTTGGTGGTTTGATTCCAGTTCCATTTTGCATAGTATGAATGTACAGTGTGAATGACTGGTGGCAGTCAAAAGGGTCTATGGTGCCGATTGGTAACACTCTTTTCAGTCTACACCATAGACCACTTTGACTACAGACGAATCTCACCACTACTCAGTATGGGGAGGGAATGAATAATGATTATAAAATGACTTTGAGCTTTTGGAATAGTGCTGTATCAGTCCGCTGCATTATTATGTATTCAGTGTAAGCGGTAAATAGGGTTTCAACGGCAGTTATATGGACAATGTTTTCTCAATCAGGATTTTTTTAGGTAATTGTACAGAATAAACTCCATCGTCAAGTCTGGTAATGACAGCCGAAGCATCTCGATTTCAAGAAAACATTGTTCAGATGACCACTCCCTGATGAATAAGGGTTTAAATCAACAAATGTGAATTGTAATCATAACAAAACGTTTTGCCATAACTGAAATTAAATTGAAGCACGTATTACTTAAAGCATGTGCATTGTATTTTGTTACAGTATTTTTACGTTTTTTTTGCATCTTAATCGTTTATCCTAGGACGGCTCCACTCTTCCAGCCAGTCAGAGAGCCTACGCCTTGGAGCACCTTCAGAAACAGGAGTCCCTCTCTCTGGACACTCAGTACTACCTGGCCCAGCAAGTCCACCCTGTAGTGTCCCGCATCTGTGACCCCATCGAGGGCATTGACAACGTGCTCATTGCTACGTGGTTGGGTAAGTTCCATTGTCTTGAAGAAGGGTTTGGGTTAAGCTTTTAAAACGTCAGAGTATTATTAGTGGTGCAACTATATGTCTTACTTTCAAGTGATGATACTGTTCATCTATTTTTACATTTATTTGATTGTAAAGTTAAGTCTGTTTTATAACCTGTTGACAGCTGTGGAAGTTAAACAGAGAGGCATGTCTGTATATGACATCCCGACAAATGCATTTTTATTTGGAATTTTTAATACAAGTAATCCTTTTGAAAACAAGTGAAATGAGTCAGGGTTGTAAATGTATGTAGAGGTTTGAAGTTACAAAGCTATAGTGAGTTTAGTAGGCCTGCCGCAATAACACCTCAACCCTGAAGTGCGACACATATTGCTACACAAAATATCAATCAAAATATCAAGAATGTTGTTGCCTCATCAGAAAGATGCGTAGAGTTTTTTGTTTCAGTCACACATTTGAGTAATCCTTTATTTTTCTAGTCT
The DNA here is from genome assembly GCA_000787155.1 of Scartelaos histophorus. Lineage (NCBI taxonomy): Eukaryota > Metazoa > Chordata > Actinopteri > Gobiiformes > Gobiidae > Scartelaos > Scartelaos histophorus. The sequence continues at coordinate 30,139 of KN501692.1, read as the reverse complement.
GTCTACATCTCCAAAGCACAAAATGTACTCTTAACAACTACCTTTAGTTCTATAGAGATTGGTTACTCCAGGGCTGAAATTATCCAAATGATTCTAGTGATGGCATATGGAGTACATCACAAGGTGGAACAAGCTGCCTAAATATGCAGGGTTTTTGTGTTAAACATATATGAATGAAACAAACATATTCACAACTTCAGGTATGTTTTTGATGAGGAAACAACATTATAATGGATCAGAAAATTGCGCAATGGGGGCCCTGCAAAGAGAACATGCACGTGATGCCCTGAGAAATACTGACGTGACTATTATATTTTCTGTCTCTCAGGTCTTGACCCGGGACAGTTCAGGGCTCAGCAGCAGCACCAGAGGGAGGAGGAGGCAGATGGGACACTGGGAGCCCCTGTGCAGTTAACAGACGAGGAGCGTTACCGAGACTGTGAGAGGTTCACCTTCACCTGCCCACAGTGTGGAACAGACAATATCTACGACAATGTGTTTGAAGGCGCTGTAAGTAACATTAAGTGTAGCTAGACACATGCTTTCATTTAGTCTATTTCAACACTGATTCAAATACTTTTTTACAGTGGATTACAATATTAGATTTAGTAGTTAGTATTAGATTATGAGATAAGAGCACATCCATCAGTAGCCTGAACAGTTATGTTAATATGACTTAGGTACAGGTCACAGTGCAGTTCAATAGACCTCGCAGAAACTGTAAA
>KN501692.1:3174-29388 GCA_000787155.1 Scartelaos histophorus | reverse complement strand
AAAAGTGTGTCAGTTTCAGTGTAATTAGCTCCCCCCTTCAGGCAGATATAAGGCAGTGTCTACCAGCAATCTGACCAGAACTGAAGAAGCAGCTTGGATTAGCTGCAAAACGTCTTCACTTAAAAACCATTTGACCGATTAAAATTTTTGTTTCGATACAATATTAGATTTGTGTATATAAATGTGTTAATAAAATCACCTTGAAAAAAACTGGAAAAACTAAACATTAAAATGTCACAGCAGAATCTTGCTTCTCAGTGATAAGCTCAAGTTAATAAAAGTGCTAAGCTCTTATCAGTCAGTATTTTGCACTAATTAATTAAATTTATTCTGCAAATGTGAGCCTTACAATGGCATTTGAGTCAAACTTCCTGTCGATGATACGGGCTTTAGTCATCCTCTATATTGTGTCTCGCTCTGTATTTTTAGACAGCTGCCTGGCTCCAATACGGACGCTGTTTTCATTGGCATAGTTTGGAGCGTGCAACTTGAAAAGCCTTCCTTAACCCCTGGTGCTCTGTAGTCGCACAGCGCACCATTTGTCAGGCCAAGGTCACGCTTGTGTCTGTATGAGCGCGTTATCGGCTTAATGAATAACAGAGCATGCAGCCTTTTCTTTTCTGCTAATAAAACTGACAGCGCTTTGCCTGTGTCTGAGGCAAACCCAGGAGTCCATAAAAGAATCATAACACCAATACGCTACAGTCTAGTAGCTTTAGTGAAGTGTGAAGTATTAGGGGAATTTTATTTTTGTGGTTTATAGTTGTATTTTAATTATATGAGGGGGAAAAAAACTGTTCAAATTCAATATTAAAAACATATATTGATTACACATTTAACTCAAATCTTGCAAATATCCTGCAATAGTCCTGCATATTTGGGCTGAGTTCTTCCCTCAAACGGAAAACACTCTGTTCCACTTTGTGATGTCATGTTGTACAGGAAGTGCTCCACTGTGTTTCTCCATACATCTTCACTAGAATCATTTGGATAATTTCACCCCTGGAATTGCACATCTCTACTGAACTACAGGTAAACTACAGGACTGTTAACTTGAAAACTACCACTGTGTGACATCACAAGATGGAACAGAGTATTTTGAGCTTTGGAGATGTAGACAGGCTAATAATCCACTCAAACATGTGAATGAAAACGCAAATCCACGTGTGTCTCTGATGAGCTAACGACATTTTAACATGGCTAAAGCTCACAGGAGTCATTGTTGTGCATAATAAGACACTTAAACCAATAGAAACTCCGTAATTATCTCAAACAAAAGTGGTGAAAGTGAAAAAGAGTTAGTATTTGTTATTTTATCTTAGGTTCTGTGTTTTTGACTATAATATATTTACACCTCCACTAAAACTGGTAAGAAAGCAGAAAGCAGCTACTGTCTTTTAAAATTTCTTAAAAAAAACTCTATTGTCTTGGCATTTAGGCTAATAGTGGGTTTTGATTCACCAGCATGCATCAGGAGAAGGAATGCATGCCTGCACAGAAACTGATAAGACAGTAAGTTAATTAGGGTGGTGAACATGGTCTAACAGCTCAGTGAAAGAGGAGGACAGATGGGCCTTGACTCCAGCGCTGACTCTGAGCCAGAGATGGAAGGAGGCGCTGATGGATGACAGTGAACAGACAGAGGAGGAGAGCTGTTTGAAGGGGAAGTGAAATAAGTGGGTCGAGATGAGTAACAAGCTGGATAAACCGTCAGAAGTTTTCCAACAGACTCTTTGATGCAGCGTTTTAGAAATAAATGCCATTTGTGGAGTTTGAAGGCACACTGGCGCACTGTGTAGCTTCTTCTACTTGTCCCTATGGAGATTTGCCCTGTATGTTTCACTGTATGGCATTAAACATGTCTTTAAAGATGAGCAAGGCTTGGCCAGGTTATAGCTCAGATCTGTGAAGAGGATATACACAGCAAGATTGATTCCATGTTTTTCACAGTATTTATTTGTATTAAAAACAAATGTAATTGAGTAAATGTAAAATAAATAATACTGGGGAAGATTCTACCCAAAACTATAACATTTCTCTGAAGATAAACAGGTGGTAAACCCTCCACCAAAAAATATTTATTTCGTAACATTGTCAACATTGTCCAAAATACATTAAATCTTAACATGGCGCTACTTCCAAGTCTGAATAAACATGAATGTGTTGTGTTTCTAAATGTAGAATCTTTAGCAGGTGATTTGTGGAGTTTGGTCCACAGATGTCAAGTACTAAAGGAATGGTGTGCAAAGATGAATGGACTGGGGAGTGATGAGAAAATGTTGCTTGAAAAAAAAATTACCATTAACATTTACCATTACCATTAAGCCTTTTAATGAAAATGATTTATCTGAACATGTTCGGTGATCTAATACTTCAGATATTTAGGGAAGTTATATGTAATGATTAGTGCCACTGCCTTGGAGAAGAACCATGTACTATGTTCTTTTCAGCTTCAGTTGACCCAACCAAATACCCGACTCAGACCAACACACCAAGAAATAAACCAATGGGAGGGTGACAAATATAAGCTAAATATCTCAAAAAGCTATTGCTGTAGAAATAAACACAATGTGAAATGGAGATGTTAATTTGTGTAGCTGCATATTCGGGAGTCATATTAGTTGATTGACTGAAACTGCAGATTTTTCCAAAAGGGAACGATGTAGGCAAACACAAAATCTGAGCAGCCTGGCGGGGGGGTGTCACATGCACACTCCAGCGTCGTTGACTTCTCCGCAGTAACCTTTCTGTGCTGCTGTCACGGCGACAGTTAAATGGAGTTTAAAGGATCAAGTGTTTAAAACCGTTATATTTGGTGTAATTGTTATGTACTATGACTACTTTTTTCTTTTTATTAACTATAAGGCTCCTGGTCAAATGGACAATGGACTATTTGTGCGGTCATGTTGACCTGTTTTTTACCTGCAGGAACCTGTTGACCCTTAAAACAGGTGGTTGCTTGGTTCTTTAAGGACTACAGTATTACATAGAAAGAGTTAAGTCATTGTGGCTCAATGTACATTAGAACACTTATTGTATCTAAACTTGATCAGTCGATTTTTCCATGTTCAGTGAATCTTTTGATGTCTCTAAAACCTGTTGAACCGTCTGTCAGTGTCTCCAATGTTTGGACATTTTTATGCATAGAGAAGATCATTGTTTTCTGTTAGTATATATTTCTTATTATTTAACTTCTGCCTAATTGTGATTATAATTTTCACATTATGTGGCAATCCTAACCCTAGGCAATGTGAATTTTAGAAGCAAAATGAAGTTCAATAACTTAATTTTGCTTCTAAAATTCAATCTACTACAAAATGTAAAATTAAAAACATCACTCTTGTTCAGAATATTTGATTTGAACAAATCTGGTAATTGTAAATAATCATAATTGTCTCTTCTAGCAATAATCACAATACTAAAATAACAGTTTGTGACATCCCTACCCATGACTATAAAACCAACTACATAATTAACTAAGACACTTTGCAAAGTTACTCAAATCAAAGCCATCTTTTGTACAATTTTAGCATCTGTTAACATAATATTATGATGAAAATGTTGAAAAGACAACCTGCAATGCCACTCAAAGACACTTTTCTTTCCAGGGATTAAAGTTGGAGCCCAGCTTGATGCGCTGCTGTCACATCCCCTGTGGAAGCCGCCCCATCGACTACGCAGTCAACATCAGCAACAAACTTCTACTTGACATTAGACGCCACATCAAAAAATACTATTCTGTGAGTATTTATCATTTACGCTTTGGGTATACTCTGCTGTTAAAATGCATGTTGGCTGGTTTCCTTGCTAAAATAGCTCATCTGTGAAATGTATATTAACATGCAACAAAATTAAACAGAAGAGTATAGAGAGGAGAATGCAAAACATGTATAATTATATTGCCAAAACTAAAATTTTCCTCCTTAAATTGTCAGTGAAAGGTCTGACAGGTATTTAACACAATGGGAGATGCAACAGATGCAGTAATGGACAAGACTTCTTCAAATTATGTTGGACAAAAGATGATAAAACCCTCAGCGGGGCACCAGGCTGACATTTAGAACCAAAGAGCACTTTAAGCAGCTACACAACCCTGAACACACATTATCCATGATGACGCTTAAATAGACATGTCACTAAAGTTAAACCAACTATAGCCAATGTTATTTCTGTAGTTCTAAGGTGCATTCAGTTTAAAGCACTGTATTTGAATGACTATAAACTTGTGCTTTTTTTACAATAATGAAATATAACACAAAATGGCTCTCCATGACATCTTTAAGTAATACTCTTTTCAAAATTAAAGGTTCTCTGTGTAACTTTTTAGACACCTGTATGTCTCCATGGAGGTCTTAATGCTTTGCTGCAGTGTTTCACAGTAGAGAATTAAACTGATCTGTTCTCATGGAGACAAGCAAGTCACATTACAGGTCAGATCTGTGTAAAAGTGACACTTACAGTAAGAATGTTTTAAGGTATTTTGATCATTTAAAAAAAAAAAAAAAACACTTTGTAATGAAGTAGATACAAGATGGATCATTTAATGCCGTACTGTGGATTATTTCAGGCAAAGTAGTAACATCTCTATGGAGACAAGGAAGTAGGTTCCCTCCATCAGAAGGTACATGATGCATCTTTAAGAGTTTTAAAAGGCGTTCAGGTATTATGTAATTACAGATCTACCAGGGGCTTTCTCTGAATTTTCAACATACATTGGAAGCACAACCATTTAGAATAATTATATTTGCCATCTAGAAAACACCGCTCACTGTCACTGCTGAAAACCTAAATGTGCGATCCCACAACAGGCAGTATCTAATGTCAAACAAGAGCACTGTACTTTTTTAATAAAGGATGAGAACGGGTTTGAAGGGGAAAGTCTATTGTGGCGTCTCTCACTTTGGTCTTGAGTGAGAGTCTGCAGGAGTGTGTACGCTGGGCTAACTCTCCCACAGTGCTGAACAGAAATCAATTAGTGCTGTGAATGTGCAGGGAATGAGCCCCCCCTCAGCCTCTTTGTGGTGATGTGTGAAACAGCTGCTACCACTGAATACTTGCACCTCGCGCGGCTACACAGATACACACACACACACACACACACACACACTAAAGCGCAGTACTTGCAGGCCTGTGGGCACCAGTGGACACAGCACACACAGCAGGGCAATGGACAGGGGTAATATTGTGTAATTAAGGATTCCTTTCAGGCTGAGGGAGAGTTCAAATAGAGCTGTTTGTCTGGCCAGATAGGCTAAAAGCTGTGCTGCTCTGTATGACGACAAGACTCCAGACATTAATCATTAGTGAAGCTACCTGCCCCCCTCACCCCCCACACATAACCAATAAAGAACCTCCTGAGAATGGACAAACACAGTCTCATCCTTTTTACACTGCTGTCTTATACTGTCTACCAATCTTTCCCTCTTGGGTAAAATGAGAGACTTGCTTGTTTCCTGAAACACCCAGTACTTCTTTTTTTTTTTTTTTTTTAAACCCCTCCCATCTAACCACCGTTGCCATGGCATTTAACAAATTATTGCAATTACCCTCGTCATGCGGGTCGCCCCTGGAAACGGGCCGAGGGGCAAGAGAAGAAAGGGGGAGGGAGAGAGAAGGGTGAATGAAGACCAGAGAAGGTGATAATCCTGTTTTGAACAAAAGGTCAAATTGTTGAATAGAGAAGCTTTGATTAAGCGGAGGAGGTACAAAGTGGGTGCGTTTGAGCTCTATTCACTGTGTGTGGGTATACAAGAGCTGCAGAGAGGGGCTGCTGAGTCCCTTTGCTGAGCTGGAGGAGTTGACTTTTTCTGAGGCTCTAACCTGAAGCCTGATATATGTGTGTGGTGCTTCGGACTGGGGAAGAGAATGCAGTGTTCCTCTCATGACCTTGGGTTAGTTCATATGAAGAATGTATTATTTAATGTAATAAATGCAATGTAATTCAATACTCTGGATACTAGTTTTAGTAACAACTAGTATCCAAACTAGATACTTATTTTGATGTCTTTGTTTTTTTCAATTCTTGCTGACACACACAAAGCAGTTCGTCCTTTCCAGACAGACCCTGCAGGAGCTTGTGCAATCATGGCACAGAACTAGAGATTGGATGGTATGAAATTTCCACAATATAATAACCATGACCAAAAATGCCATTATACAGTGAATCTACAGTGGATCTTTAAAATAGGGTAGGCATTAGTCAAAGATTGAAACGCACTAGACCATTCCTTCTTTTAACAGTTATTATAAGCATATTTGAACCATATTAATTAATTAACTCAAGGCCATTGTGGAATTTTGATAAATGTTCTACATAAGGACGAAATTGTAATAAGATATACAAGACTAGTATGACTGCTGTCTGAGTACAATACAAATTTTCATACTTAAAATGGAGGTGTGCAAGTTATACAATTACTGAAATAAATAGTTTTGCGAAATGTCACTTGAAAAAAGCCTGTTGCAGGTGGCCATTAAAGTACTTGTTTTGTCTAATCAACTGCCTGAAACAATCATTTTGCTTAATTGAATGATTTTTCAATTATCATCAATTTTGTAATTAATTTGTCTTAATAATTTCATACTTATTTGGTGCACCATTTATACTGCTTGCTATAATTCGGTGAGGGTCAGTCTTGGCAGCTATTAGACAAACTTGGCATTGTTGTTGTTGATGTATTTTGATGACGACCTTAAAATGAAGGAATCAGAGAGCTTGTACTGCTGGTGAAGAGTGTTAAATGCATGCACAAAGCAGGGGAAGCAGAGAGGCTGTGTTTCTCAGTGGTTCCTGTCGTGGCCTGGTCTTGCCTCTGTTTGGTTAAATTATGTGGAATTCATTTGACGTCTGCATTCAGTGTGTCAGGTATCCACTGCTATAATTATGCAATTATGAGCCTTTATTCTCTCACATCCCACTGTACACCCCGCCCCCACCTGAGCCCCTGCAAAATGCTCAAATTGGACTTTTTTTTTTCTTCAACCATTCTTTCTTTCTCAGTTTCTTTGTTTCAGACTTTTATGCGTCTCACATGGGGTAACCTTGCTTAATCCTGTGGCATTTACTTGTATTTAGGCAAAACCATTGGTGTTAGTAGACCAAATACAAATCTCTATCATTTTGTTTTCAAATGTATTTATTTTCCATCCATTCCATATTCAATTTGTACCAAAATGACTACACCTCACTTCCAGATCCTACGCTTATGACAGATTAAGGAAATAAAATTAGAGAATAAAGTACAGAGTAGAGGGCGTATGGCAGTGGCAGTGAAAATTAGAATTGACCGACAATATGGCGTCTTAAAAACAAGCGATTAAAGATTACTCAGACATGGACACAGCACTTCTAAATACAACTTCGAGAGGGTAAATGAGGAGGGGTAACTGTAACAACAATTTTGCATAATAGGTCTGCTTAAAACTCTGCTTAAAACTCATCTTTGATATAGGATAACAAGCTTGACTGTACTGACCTGTGCCAAGCTTCGGGCATCTGGAATAAAATGCATTTAAACGCTGTCTTATAATAAAAGTTGCACTATCTAACTTTTTCTGGTGGAGAATTTGTTACCGATGTGATTGTTTTGACTGGAATGTCTCACAGTATAGCATTAAATTTACCCATTTTATCTTGCATACATCCAGTTACAGTTGTTTGTCAATTGCTCTAACAGTTTTCAGTAAAGCAGTAACTTCCCCGTGGAGTCAAGCCCTCCCCCAGAAAAGTTGCTTATTGCACCTTTTAACTGTTATAACTGGGAGATGGAAACGCACAAAAATTGAGTCGTAATTCATTTAAACTATGCAAATGAAATTGTTTGTCTATTAAATGATATTATAACCTCTATGGGAAAAGCAGTGTGTGCCAAAGCTTGTGCCTTGGCCCAATAACACAATAAACATTAAATAGCTCCCACTGTGTTATCAATAGCCATTATCTTGTGTATATTTTTTTATCAGCGACAGTGAATCAGCCTGATTTCCCATAATGCTCAGCTCTATGAAAAGCTGTGTGGGTAATTAGCCTTGGCGTTACAGTCTGTGAGTAAAGCTGTGAACTGTGGGACTTTCTAATTGATTTGGGACATGTGTTTATTTTGGCTTTTCCTTTGGAGGAGGTTTAACAGAGAGCAGGGGCGGGGGGCTGTAAATAAGGCTATAGCAGGGCTGTTCTTTGTTTTATTAGAGATCCATGAAGTAAAATTTAATCTTTGGGTTGAAAGCAGGTACGCAGACTGGAGTTCCCTATTATAAATATTTTTCTGATACAAACAACCATGTTTAGAACTGCAAATGTCAGTAAAATGTTGTGTTATGATTATTGGGAGAAGCAAGATCACGATTTAAAGCTTCCATCTCCCAAGTTTATTTGATTTCTTTCACCAGTAGATGGCAGGTGTGAAACTTGTCCCCCCTCCCCTCACCTGGCCTTTGTTCAGGCTCACCTCTTTGGTCTTCTGTTAGGCCAGAGCGTTCAGGTGCACTATGAGACAGAGCATCTACTGGTGTCATGTCAGAGCGTTGTGCTCTGACATGGTGGATCTATCTAATTACAGACAGAAGCTGTAATGATTATTCAGTTATTGACATGATGACTAAACTACTGTGAAATCCTCAATTTTCTTTATTTTAACAAACAATAAGATAAAGCAACACTTCTTGTTTAGCTTTTTGTAGAACACATTTAATGAAAATTGCTTATTTCTTCCTCCAAAAGTCTCAAGGTTATTGTGTTTTAGTGCTAATTATTATAGTATGACCAGAATAATAATGATTATTGATTAACAAAATAATCTTGACTTCTCTGTTTAGAACTTAACCAACTTCACCTGCTGAAAAAGACTAAAAACATTTAATTTTTAGTTTCTCAAAATTGAAAGGACACATTCAAGTAATGCAGGACTAATTGCTACCATAGGTATCTCTAATTAATATTGACCTCATAGTGGCTGAATACTTGAGCAATCAAGTATAAGTCACTTAATTTAGATTAATTTGTGCTGTGTGTTTATCTGCTGGTCTGTGTCACGGATTAATTACACCATCTGTGATTTGGACTTAAATAGAAAAAAACTTAATGAGAGTGTTTTTCTTACAAGTATTAATATCATTTGCATATCCTTTTCAAAAGAAGCCACTTTTGGATATACTCTGCTGTTTTTAGTTTATGCTAGTTCAACAGATCTAACATTTTAAACAGAAAAAGCAGTTGGAGGTCTGTTTTAATAATGCTTCCATTATGATCCCAGTGAATCCTAAGGAGTTATTTATTTGTGCAGTAGTTGAATGCAAGATTGACAAATATGTTATTTAACTTTAAAGTGTAATAGGTTGTAATGATGTGCTTTCAGTGAATCATGGGCTAGACATTTATAGAAAAAATCTATTCTATGGAATTTGTCCTATGACTCAAAGGAGATGTCAAGCAAAGAGTCATGATCTACGTTTTATATCCTTATTGTAATTTAACAGTGCCCCAAGTTTTGCATTTGTTTTGTCTTTACTACATGAACTTTTTACACTACATATTTTTTTTTTTTTTTTTTTTTAATGTTAATATGTTGTTCTTTTGGGGACCACAAATTGTGTGATCTTCTTGACCAGCATTAAGTTCTTACATCTTATGTTTAGTTTTAGTTTCAGGCAGACTACCATCAATACTCTGTATTAATATTGCAATCAATCAGCCTCTTTATAGAAAGGCAGGTGCAGTCTTTTGAGAGCATTTTGTTGGAGTGATTGACCGGACACAGGGATGGATTGAAGAAAGAAAGCGGCTGTGATGTGGTGGGCCTTCTGCACCGTCATTAGTTGGGCATTAACTCCCTCCCCTTAAAACCCCCCTTTAGTAATGACGGGGCATAAGAAGGAGGTGGGCAGGGGGGGTGAATAATATAGGCGAGATTGAGAGGGTAAGACCACAGCACCTGCCCAGGGTCAGTACCTCACCCCAGGAGGCCCTAACTACTGTCGTTTTGGCTGTCCACTGCTTTTGCCTGTCAGACCTGGTCCCTCTGTCACACTGGCAATAGCTATATATTAAAATGTAAAGAAAGAGACGCGTAGTTGAAGTCCAGTCAGCAGTGCTTGCTATTTTTTCCCATCTGTCACTGCATTTGAAAAGCTAAATAAAAACAACAATTTTCACATTTTTACACATTAAACCCAGGGTTTTTTGATGTGTCTGAAGGAAAAAGAAGTTTTATCAATTTTAACAATGCATATATTGATTAAGTAAGTGCTGACACATTTGATGATCTTGCATCTCGTAGCATTGCAAAGCTACAGAAAGTTTTACGTTATGTAATGTTTATGAATTAAAAAAACAGCACTGAATTAAACACCATAAACCAACTCAAATTAAACTGATATTCCTGTGTTTGTCAGTCACTGTGTGTGTCACTATGCAATTAGGCATCTACTTTTGCTATAACTGCATTTCTTACTGTTCTAGGGCTGGTTGGTGTGTGAAGACCAGGCTTGTCAAAATCGTACCAGGCGTCTGCCCATTGCCTTTTCTCGCCATGGACCCATCTGCCCCGCCTGCACACGAGCTACACTAAGACCTGAGGTAACCCACAATCCAATGCACTAGACTCACTTTCCTCAACAGGATTTCATGGGGACCACATATTGATGTCTAACGAGTACTAATGGGCATATTAGGAAGTTAATTAGATCTTTGTTAGTGTTTAAAGAGTGCTTAATGATGATTGATTCAGTATGACTCTGTTTAACAACTATTTTGCAATTTTTTTATTGCATTTTATTGGATCTTAAAAAACATTGATGTTTGCTTTATAGACCAGTATTACTCAAATAACTGCTAACATACACACCAATTACCTGTGAGCACCGTGAGTGTTTCATGTCATGTTCATTGGGTTCAGAACTAACAGGAAACCTTTAAAGGGCCCATATTGTGCTATTTTCTGATCTGTTATAATGTTGTTTCCTCATCATAAACAGAGTTGTGTTTTGTTTAATTCACATGTGTTTAAGACACAAGCACTGCTGTACTTCTCCACTGTGTTTTTAAACTTCATGCTCCTTCACTAGAATAAATGAACAGGCTAAACCAAGGCTAAAATATTTATATCAAAATCTGCTCTAAACCAGATTTAAAGATTCGATAAACTTGTCTCTACTCAATAATTAAATTAGGATTAAAACATTTCACCGGCCATACTGAATTCCACATTGCCATTGGTTCACAGTACATGCATAACAACTTTACTTGTCAAAAAGGCAACACATTTTTCAGAAGCAGATGCAAACATCTCTATACATTTTGTCCAGGTGATGGTGCTATGGAGCTTGTCTACCATATATAATCTCATCAGTGTCACATTTCACTCTGTATGTTTCCAAACATGTTCTTCCTCATTGTCTTCTGATTTTCTGTGGACTTGTGTGCGACTCGGAGCGTACCTTTTGGGCACTAAGAGCTGGGTGGTAGTTTAGCCATTAAAAGCATCTGTCTGTCTCATGCTGGTAGCCCACTTACCAACACTTTGTTAGCTTGACCACTGGATTTAAAAGAAACACTCTCCCTTTCAATTTGACCATGATGTTTCAATCTAGTTTTTGTCCCCTCTGTCCCGTTTCTCACCATTTCTGTCTCAGTCCTCGCCTTAATTCCCTGTTGTCATTTTTTATCTAACATGCCTCGCGTTCCCTGCCCCATCCCCAGTTTCTTTGCTGTGTCTGGCTCTGTGGCGACAGGTTGTAAACCAGAGAACCAATTTTTGCTGTCACTGTAGCCACTTAGTCGCCCATCGCTGCGTCGGGAGGGCCGTGGCACTTTATACCGAGGCTGAATAAAACATTTAACTCTCGCCGCTTATTCATGCTCCTTCCTCGGCCCCAAAACCTGTTTCTAACGAGGGCTCAACAAACTCTACAACCTACCACCTTTTGGGTAAATTAATAGTAAATGAGGTATTTCTATTAAATCATTATAAAAACTACAGTTATTATTGGATCTGCCCTGCACCCAGTTGCTGATAGAACACGTCAGCAAGTGGTTAGTAAAGTAAAATTATAACTGTTGTGTTTTTTCTTCATTTTGATTGTAAGTTTGGATATGCTGGTAGTGACTTTTCTGTTAATATGTGTTTATAATATGTTATAGTCAGAATCAATTCAATATTTTTATGGATAATTGTAGGTTGTACAGTTATCTACTCACCGTCACATTTTGGGAACATAATTTACAGTATTTGGAAAACTGTTGAATTACATGTTAATTAACCAAATTTTATATATGTCAGTGGTTATATAGAATGACAAAGCACTGTGTATCGTTCATTATACTTTATACAAAGGTTTTGAGAAATTGGTAAACCTTTTTATCTTTGAAATTAAACTTTACTTTTTTGTGCAGTTATAATATGCTAGAGTTAACAGCATAAGAAACCTTAACTTGTTTTAACTAGTTTTCTTTTTTGAGGCGCTAATTTTCCAATAATAAGTTAACATTTTGGTATAAATCTTAGCATTCATGACTCTAGTCTAGCGAGAAAAGCAATTGCTATTAGTGACCTTGAATAAGAAATGTAAACTCCAAATGATCGCTGACTTGACCTCTGACCTCTCTTTAAAGCAAACACGCGTTGATTTGAGGGATCAAGTATTGTGCGATTCATATTAGGACGTGTCTAGAGCGAGCTGATGCATGGAGATTAATAGCCCAGCAGCTAACATATTAAATTGCTGCCAATTATGCAAAGTACTTAAGAGGCTATTCATGGCTGTTTGAGCTGCGGCTGTAGACCACGCTCAACAACTGAGAAGGAGAAGGCATTCAACGGTCACCATTGAGATTGAGGATGTTTAAATTATTTTCTGAATTTTTTTTTGCAATGTTGTGTATATGTCACAAGTCGGCAAACCGTACACCACTTTGTTTTTGGCGTACTTGTTAGCAACAGAGTTTTTCTAAAGAATCTTGCTCCATATTTCTCTGGTACATTGTGCTGTATTCAGTGTCTCTGTGGGTGCTGTCTCTTCCTTTTCTCTCCCTCTCTCCCTCACTCCCTCTCTCCTTCTCCCGTTGGACACAGTTTCGGAGCGTGATCTGATCTCCATGTAATGGGAGAGTAATAGGCACTCTGTCTTGATTGGTTGGTAATTTGGGGGAGTTATGCACAGGTGCAATTTGTAATATTTTCAGTAAATTAAATTTCTTTCTCTTCCTCTCCTCTCACACTTTCTTCTCCCTATGCAGCGCTTAACTCAAATGGGCTTTTTTGCTCGCCCCGCTTCAGATCTGTGTTCTGACTTTCCTTTTCTTAGCCTTTCATTCAGCCTCTCTCCTCCTGCTCCATTCTTTTATTTTCCTCCAGTCCCTCCTTAGCTCTTACACTGCCTCACTCTTTCTCTCCCTCTCGCCCTCCCTCCCTGTCTCTCTCTCCTTTTCTCCCCTCGTTTTATTGATGTACGCTCAGGCGCCCATTAGAGCTCCCTTTTTCCCTCTAGTGGAAATTGCAGCATGTTAATTTTCACACAAATTACGGCAATAGCAGGTATCTCTATTTGATACATTATAGCGGGAGCAATCAGAGATAATTGAGTGCCTTTCAGAGGGAGACGGCTGCATTCACTGCCGGCTCAAAGCTGCCCCATTATCGCCTAATCGCTCTTTAAACACTGAATTTTGCCGAACAAAAATTCTTGTCATAATTTTGCTTAAGTGTATTTGGAAATCACAGTCCTTTGAGCGAGGATAATTGAAATCAAATCCCTTTCACTGGAGCTGACATTTCTACATTTCCCCCCAATTGAAATTAATTTCAAAAATTGAGCATGAATATCTTCAAATAGCAGGCAATTATGCCTTTCAATGGGGAGAAATTACCGGTGCTGAATCGTTGGAGGCTTGCGGGCGAGAGCACCAGTTAAATGCCTTTGTTTCCCGCCGTGTTTGCCTAGTAAAGATTTACATATATTGACTCATTATGGTGTCTTGTGAAGCTGATCGGCGTGACTACCACAACCGGCAATAACGCTCATCGCATCTAAAAAGCTCAAGAGTTTTAGAGCCTCGTGGCCTCACAGCTGAGGAAAAATGTATGTTTGTTTCTCTCCCTCCCTTCCTCCCTCCCTCTCTGTCTGCAGCTGCACTTGTGTGAACATTGTAAATCCACTATTTACAACGCATGTTTGTACCAGAGCTGTGCAAGAGCAGCTTTGTACAGGCCCTGTGTCATCTGCCAGGATACTGGGCCATGTCAAGTAATTAACTAGTTCATCTTGCACACTTTCCATCCACATTGTCCCATTACCTGGCCAATAAAGAGTGCAGAACCCCCATGGAGGTTAGTGGTGATTTGAAGTCTCTGAAGTCCTGAGTGCAGGCTTTATTGTATGAGTAATTTGAGGTGGTTCTCTGTGATTTGAATCAATTTGTATCATTTAGCTCTTTTCCTTTTATTCTATACATCTTGACTCTATTGTTTGGTCACTTGCAGGACATCATTTCTTATTCTTCCTTTTGCTGTTTCTGGTTGTAGAAGCAGGACCTGCATGCGTGTCACGGGGAGTCATTCGGGGAAAAGGGAGGCAAAGGGGGTACGAGGTGGGGGCTGGGGTGGCTCTGTGCTCCCGAGAGAGAGGCAATTTCACAGCTGGTTTGCTCCTTAGGCAGTCAGGCTGAAAATGCTGCAGATTTGTGGAGCAAATTGAAATGGTGTCAGTGCAGGAACAAAGCGGCGAGCTGAATGACGAGGTGGGCGTGCGTGCATGTGTGTGTTTGAGAGCGCTGAGGTGGGGTTGAGGGGCTCTAAATTCAATAACAACCCTGTAACATTTTAGCCACGCCTTTCTGACACCTGTCAGTCATTCAGTACACACCTTAAGACCCGCCCACAATCAGCATTACATTGTAAGGGTGTGTGGTGTGCGCCCATGTCCTGTGCTCTCTTTTCAAGAGGACAGAGTGGTGTGCGATGTTTGCGCCGACCGAGCTTGTTCAACCTTGGCAACCGTAACCGTGGCTCCATTATGGGATGTGCATGGTTTGGTTGTTGACGAGGCAGTGCATCAGCGGTCAACAGCTGTGTGTGCCATGTGGGCAGAAATAGACGTCCATTAAACAGACATTCACACATCACATGGTTTGCGTTTAGCTGCATTAGATACTCTTGCCACTTGATTATGCCACAGCAGTAAAAACTGAAATTACAATTACCCACACGTCGGATTGGCAGGTATAATGGGCACACACAGAGCCGCGCACACACATGAATTGTCATGGGATTCTTCCTGGTGGTAATAATAATGCACTCAGCGCACACCTGATGGCAGTGTGGGGTCGGGGCTTAGCGTGCCCTCTCCAGTGTAGCGGGGAAATGACGAGCCAATAACTGCAATTAAACATGCAGTATAATGGCTAATCAAATTGACAGCCTCGACTGTTCGCATGCCTCTCTCACAATGCCTTATCACAACAAACTATTATGAGGGAGGGTGTTTCAGGCCTGATCCCCTTTTGCTTTCTCTCTTTCTGTATCTCACCATCTCCTCTCTGCATCTGAAGCCTCTGCTTGTTTTTCGTGTTGTTTTATTCCTCCTTCCCTCCCATCACTCCCTCATTCAGCGTCTCTGTGCCTCTTGCTGAAGCGGGCTGTTGTGTAGCTTCACTTAATTGCAGAGGAGATTAACAAAGCAGACAAATTAGTTTCTTTTGGCATTAACACTACAAGGAGAGGTAGAGTAACTCGTGTGTACAGATTACATTATTTAAAATGACTTGAAATATATGTTAAGTGATATGTCTTTATAATGTTGTGTTCATTTGGTCCACATTGCTGCATTCAAAACATCTAGTCTATGTTTCATGCCGTAGTATTTCCCCTTATGTTGTAAGACGTCTTCCTTAGTGCCCGTCCCTTTTTGATTTCATGCCCATAATGCTGACTTATATTTTCTCGTTTGTGTTTTCTTTGCAGTACTCGGAGAAGGCCCTGTACAACCAGCTGTGCTTCTACAGATTCATCTTTGACTGGGACCATGCAGTCAATAAAGTAGTGCCCTCTGACGACCATAGTAAGGATCTGACTAACTGCTAGTATTAAAAAAGCTATTTTTCAACTTTAAAAAGTTGTATTGTTTATCAAAAAGTTTCAAATAAATGTAGTGCAATTTCTTGTATAATTTTTTAAAAATTGCCCTTTTTAGAAAAAAATCTTATTTTATTTTCTCTTTGTGCTGCTCTTGATTTTCTCATTATTCTTCAGTACCGCCTTTAGAAGTAAAATCAAGTTACTACAACAGTTATTGAAGTTTGAATTTTGATGTCCTAACAATGCTTCTGCACAAATACACATACAACATAGCATTAGCAATCAATGGTACAACGTAAACCCTTTACCCAGGCTGCACTTAAAATATTCCGGCCTGATGTGATACACACATCCACACAGGAGCAGTGGATATGGGTAGGGGGGTTAAGGACATTCAGCTCCTCGAGTCGACAGCCCTAATTTAGGAGACGGATTCAATCAACCACACATACAGAATGCAAAATGCTCCAATCACTGCAGAACGACGGAGAGGGCCCTCCACCACTCTGCTGCTACCCCTGTCCTCACTGTCCATCGCTGTGGCTCTCTCCGCTCCCTCTCTCTCTTTTCTCTCTCTCTCTGCCTCTCTTAGACAGGCACTCGTTTGGCTGTGTTGATTGAAAACAGGTTTTAGATTTGGGGAAATGATAGGGGGAGTAATGGGCGCGCTGACGAAAGGATAGCCCTTCTCCTATAATGGGACATGGAGCGTATATTTCCCCCCTTGGACTCAAATAGACGCTACTCCAGCTCTCTGGGCGCGCTCAGTAGGCGTCAGCCACAAGGCCTCTTTACCCATAGTTCTCCCTGATTGATGTCACTTGATTAGAAAGGGCTGCTAGGCTGAGCGATTTATTTATTTGATTAAATATTTATGTATGTATGTTATTTATGTATGTATGCCTGAATGCTGCAGAGTAGCCAGTGAGAGGGAGTGCTAGAGTGAGACAGCAGAGGTAAATATAATGTGTAATCAACAGATGACCACTCAGGAGATGGAGGCGCTGGCCACTGTGGGCTGGGAGGGGTAGGAAGAGTACTAACATGATTATAGCCTCCTTTTTCTGTTGTTTTTTTTTTTATTTCTGTCTTTGCCAAGATGTAAGAAATCATCACCAATCAATTCCTGACTCCTCTTTCTTTATGTTCCCTTTCTTTGTGCTGGGTTTGATCTGCCTTTGCCTTTCCTAGCTCACTCTTATTTTGTCTTTCACAATACGCCTTACTACAATACAGTTCAATCTCTGCAGTTGTATGGTCCGTAATGTGTGATTGTGCTTACATCTTGCACCACATAGAGCTGTATACATGCTTTGGCCAGTTTGTTCTTTAACAACAATAAGACTTTGTTGTGCCAATGATTAGTAATACAACTTTGTGCTGTTCCCAGGACAACTTTTGAGGACTAAGCTGGTTTTCTTTTACCAAGTTAGGCATATTTTCAGACTAAGTTTAAGACTAAAAGTATTTGTGCTCATCGTTACACAAGTACATGCAGTCTGGCTGTATAAAGGTAAGCGATCAGCTAAGTTAGTCTAACAAACAAAGACTAAAGTAATTTTGTTTGTGGCAACATTTTGAAAGACTGAACAGTTCCTTTTAACAGTCAGATCATGCTCTGATCAGGGGTAACTCTGTCTAGCTTTATTATTTAGCTTTGTCTAGGGCTCTCACATACCACTGTCTGTGAGATATGATTTATATCCGACAGACTCTTGAACATGCTTTTCAACAAATGGCCAAAGATAAATGTATGTGTATAGGCGCACGCTGCTATAAAACATAGGTTTAAGGAGTTATCCCTCCATCCTGGGGCAGTAATACCCCATATTACTGCATTACACACCCAGGGGCCACAGTGCTCCGATTACAGGGAAGAGACACACAATCCTATACACCCTCCTTCATTCTGTTGTCTGTTTGTGCTCGAAGTGTGACTGAAGGTCTCAGCATTATCTTCATATAATACACCTACAAGGATTTATGAGCACTAGCTTAACTCAATACTGTTGTATTTCTGGTAGAGACATGCAAGCAGTGTTCAAGTTGGACTACAAGTATCTAATTCCTCTATTGTTACCCATGAACTACTGTAAGTGCTTCAATGAGCCACGGATTTGTACTGAATGATGGCTTCTCTATTACAGTCAGCATGGGAACAACAGTATGTCCCTAAGGAGTAGTTGGTTTGAAGAGCTCTAGTGGCTTTTGCAGGCTACATTGGTTCACACTTAGTACAAAATTTGTTGCAAAGATCCTAAACACCTTACAAACAAATGTCTTGTGGACCTGTAGGTCAGATGGAGGGTTTGTCCTGAATAGTGCTGCAAGATTAACTTTGAAATTGCAATTTGAATGATTGCTATTAGCAAAAATCATGTCTTATTCTGCATTAAAACATCTTACACTGTAGTCAGTATCTGTACAAACATGTTCTGAAATGTGATTCTTGCATTAATGTGTCAGTTCACATTTGTATTTTTGTCATTTCTAATGGACTCCTACTATTTTCTAATGGACTCCTACTATAAATTCCAAATCCAATAGGAATAGCTTTTTTTTCCTTCTCCCCAGAATGTGCCCCCTTAGTCCTGAAGTGTGTCTTCCAATAGCCAACCTGAACCACTTGTTTGAATGCAACCAAACAATAAAAGCTACAACAGGAGGAGAATAAAGTTAATTTTGATCTTGTGGCTTTTCATTCCTAATTTGCATCTATACTATTGTACTTGGAAGCACTGCATCAAGGAGTAATAAAGAGAGATTTGTGCTGCTTTGTATCCAACAGCAAAAGTAAAGGGTAGTGTTAGCTATTTACTAAAATGGCAGACATCGATATAAATATACACTTACATCTTATTAAAGGGAAATAATGTTGTTTAAAAGAGCTGTGAGTCACCATGAGAGTGTGTTGATCAGCTCATACTTGTGCCTGGATTTACATGTGTGACCGGTACTCTAAAGTACATTGCATTTTTGTGGCTGATTGCTCTGAGTAAAACATGGAGGTAATTGCATCCCCTGCAGGAGATCTCTAATAGATTATACACACAACCACACGTTCTGCCCTCTGTGAAAAACATGCTGTCCATTCCAGAGCTAGAACATCCCATATCAATGACTTTCAAATAATTTCATGTCAGTTTTCATCTTCCTGTTTCTCTCCTTTTGCTCGTCTCTGCTGCCTCTTCCATCGTCACCATCCCAGAGACCACCTTCTCTGTTGAGTGTGGGCAGTATGATTGCGTGTGTGAGCAATAATGTAATTTTGCTGCATTGATAAAATATAAATTGTCCTTGAGCTGCGCTTTTCTAATGATCCATTTACCGACAGCCTCCCTGCCATCTCGCTGCTCTGTGCATTTGCACCTCTCCATCCCTCCCACTCTTCTCCTTCTTCCCCTTTTCTTCTCTTCCTCCATCTCTCTCTCTCTCTCTCCTCTCCATTTTCTACCTTCCCCTCCCACTCTGCCGCCGATACAAAGCGGGGTGGCAAAATCTGCGGGTACGATTGTCAAATCAATTATTCATTCTGTGCAATTACACTCACACAAAGAAGTTTCCCTGTGCTCCGAGTGGTGATTAAATTAACTGCTATTCCAGCTGCCCGTCGCCACCAGCCTAATAGAATATTCATGTAGACGGCCGACGGAATGGCCGATCTCCATTAACTTCATCATGCTCACTTAATTACAGGCTTGTTATTGTATTTACACCTAGTTAGAGCGTGCAGAGCCCCCATCTACTCGTGCCCGGCTTCGGCAGAGTGTGCACGAGTGTGTGACAACACCTAGTTAGAGCTAAGATAACCCCTGATACTCCACTACATGAGGATGTGTGCGGGTCGGGTGGAGATGGAGGTCTATTATTTCATTAGTAGGACAGTTTGTGTGATTTTACGCCGTATATGAACTGGTTTCATCACTGTTTTCTTATTGCTCATTCTTGGCCTTCTTAAACAACAATATTTCAGTCCTTCCTCCTTGATTCTAGAGAATATACACTGTGTATTTGAACGAGAGTCCAGACTGACCGAGATAATTAAGTTTGCCTTCAGAATTATATTTTTGAGCAATGACTTCTTGGATACTTTAGGTGGTATAGGAATGAGAGCACATATATATAGTACATTACAGGTCTTGTGTCTTTCACATTGTATACATCCTTGTGGTTTCATATTTGTGTTGCACTTTAAAGTGTGCTCTGCTGACATTCCATAAGTCATCCTCGTTTCTTCTTTTTCTCCTCGTGGCCTTCCCAAACCCCATCCCTGATTCTCTGGCCGCCCTGCCTGGCTCTTTAAGGGAGGCTATTTATTTGAACTGCACTCCCTGCTGTTCTCCGTGTTGCGGCGAGGTCTCCCGCTCTTTCTTTTGGTCTCTGTGACTCTTAAATCATTCTTTTATCTGTTCGCCACACGGTGATTGAGGTGGAAAAGAGAAGGAGTGATGGAGAAAGAAAGATGGAGGAGGGGGGGCAAATTATTTTCTCCTACCTTTCAGAAAAGATGACATGATTGCTTTCGCTTGATCATGCATCATCGCTCCTTTCTATTCGCCCAGATAAATAGACTAGTTTGTCTGTGCCTTCCTTCCTCACATGTCCCCCGTTCTCCCTCCCTGTCCCCGCCAACGCCTGGATTATCTGGTAATAATGGCTGCTGCTGCTAAAGTCAACCACACCATCGGGTTTGCGTGTGTCATTACGATTTGTCACATGCTTTGGAGTGAATGAGTTAGACAGGGCTTTCTAAGTGTTTAACTGCTCTTTCCATCTCTATGGGGTCTATGTATATAACCTTTGTTCCCTTTGGTAAGTTGGAGTTTTTCCAGAAGACACTAATGTAGGATACAGGAAGATGATGTAAGCGTAAGGGCATTATCTATCATCTCCTTGAAACCACAAGGACTTTTATTGCTTTGTGTAACTGAAGGGTGGACATGGAGTACGTAAAATTTGCTGTCATGTCTTTTCCATAAAATATATATCACAATTTGGTTGATCTGTTGTAACGACCTCATTAGGTACATTATAGCGCACTGACTGTGTAACAACCTGTACTAATCTAACCTTGAAACGCTAAAGTACAGTGAATTTCATGTCATTAAAGGGTATTAAAAATTCTGCTACGTGGCAATTAGAAAATAGGTAGAATTTGCAAAAACTTACCAGCTGTGCATAAAGAATACATACATAAATCTTTATTTAGGCTAAAGAGGGTCCCGCAAAATTGTGACCACACAGCTCTCTTATCCAGTGTACAGTAAAACAAGGATTAAATGAGTTTGTCCTAAATTCAGATAATATTTAAAGGTTGAATTGCTATGTTGACATGTTTGTTTCTATGTTTCTACTGCTGAACTTTGAATTTGAAGTTGTCAATCGATCTGCGGAAAATCGCCTTAATCAGCCTTGCATATCGCCCCAAAAATATTGGATTATCGGCCAATGCGTTTTCTGGTTTTTAAACAATCTGTATCTGCATTGGCCGTGAGAAAACCCAATTGGTTTATCCGTATATTACACTATTTGCACTAGCCCTAAACTGGAGAGGACATCTAGCATCAAATCTTTTCTAAATATATTCTGTCTTTTGTATAAGCTTTCTCTTCTATCAAATCCAACTCTATTCTACCCTTGCTTTTCCACTACAATGCCATTTAAAGTCAATACACCATTATTCCTGGTGTATCTTAGAATCTTGAACGTGTTATTACTTGGTTTCATGATACTTTGCGTACTCTGGCGTCTCCACATAATGTTGTAAAGATCTGGTTTGGCAGAAAAGCAGCTCCGGTCTTCACTGTGGCTTCATTGTGGCCCACCTGAGGGGATAACAGGGGGGCAGATATTGACTTCATGCTCTTGGTGGTCTTCTCGATCAATCCTCTGATACTTTGTGTGCATGTGTTCATCATCGACCCATCGGTTCAATTCTGTCGCCAGTCTCGGGGCTCAGTGATAGCATTACTGATGACACTACAGCCAACAGTACAGGCAGTTACAGATAAAACCGCATTTGCTGGTAATGTTGCGCTGCTGTTAGCCACTTTAGTGCATGGCTAATAATACAGATTAAGTAAAGTGAACTAAACGTGTGATCTGCAATACTAGCAAAATTGTTTTTTCCTATTCTCAAAATGGTGGTATACTTTTGCAAGCATAATGTTTTTGATAGTAGTTTTAACAGCAGAGAGGTTGTATTTTTGGTTGGTTGTTAAAAAGATTTGTCATGTAACTTATTCTTTGGTGATAGTCCAGATTTTGTTTCTTGCCAAAATGGCTCTAATAAGGAAGTGTTTTTACTGGTTTTGAGTTGGTATGAAACTAGTAGATAATGTTTTTACATGTTGTTCATTGTATATCTCAATATTAAACTAAAACAGCAACAGAACCTGCATCTCTATAGTCTCATTTAGATTTAAGGAGTAGGGTTGGGAATCACAGGGTCCTTCACGATTCAATATAAAACTCTATACGTGGTTCACAATGTAGTATTATCACGATATGGTGATACATGCGATAATCTATATACTGCACATGATATGGTGATACATGTGATAATCTATATACTGCACATGATACTCTGTGATACATGTGATAATCTATATACTGCACATGATACTCTGTGATACATGTGATAATCTATATACTGCACATGATACTCTGTGATACATGTGATAATCTATATACTGCACATGATACTCTGTGATACATGTGATAATCTATATACTGCACATGATACTCTGTGATACATGTGATAATCTATATACTGCACATGATACTCTGTGATACATGTGATAATCTATATACTGCACATGATACTCTGTGATACATGTGATAATCTATATACTGCACATGATACTCTGTGATACATGTGATAATCTATATACTGCACATGATACTCTGTGATACATGTGATAATCTATATACTGCACATGATACTCTGTGATACATGTGATAATCTATATACTGCACATGATACTCTGTGATACATGTGATAATCTATATACTGCACATGATACTCTGTGATACATGTGATAATCTATATACTGCACATGATACTCTGTGATACATGTGATAATCTATATACTGCACATGATACTCTGTGATACATGTGATAATCTATATACTGCACATGATACTCTGTGATACATGTGATAATCTATATACTGCACATGATACTCTGTGATACATGTGATAATCTATATACTGCACATGATACTCTGTGATACATGTGATAATCTATATACTGCACATGATACTCTGTGATACATGTGATAATCTATATACTGCACATGATACTCTGTGATACATGTGATAATCTATATACTGCACATGATACTCTGTGATACATGTGATAATCTATATACTGCACATGATACTCTGTGATACATGTGATAATCTATATACTGCACATGATACTCTGTGATACATGTGATAATCTATATACTGCACATGATACTCTGTGATACATGTGATAATCTATATACTGCACATGATACTCTGTGATACATGTGATAATCTATATACTGCACATGATACTCTGTGATACATGTGATAATCTATATACTGCATATGATACTCTGTGATACATTGTCTTTAAGAGCCAAATACATTTTGACACTATTTGTTTGTTAAACCACTACTTGTGCGAAGTTAACATGAAATACATCGATTTTACTTATCAAAACCATGAATATGTCAAGTGTATTGCATAAACAAGTTTCCACCCACTAAATAGGCAACAAACTTGTAGGATTGTCACAAAAAATTGATCAATACAGCAGCCTATAGTAATGATACTGTATCACCTAATATTACAATATATCAATGTTTTACTTACCTCTATTAAACTGTGTGTTTTATTTGTTGAAAATGACTAAGTGATGCTTAAGTCTATATGAACCTGAGTCTGAATTGAGAAAACAGAACAGGTGAAAACGGGTGATAACAGAAATTTGCTGATCTCTCAACACATATGAATACAGTTTTGAGTAAGCTTTGGTCAGGGTCATGATTATATGATTAAAGTCTTGCTTAAAAGTTTATATTGCATGATGTGTCTAATTTAATCATTCTGCTGTGTTTTTTAGGGTACATCAAAAACTCCACCAGAGAGAAAGAAGTGTACCGAAAGCTCAAAGAAGTCCCAGACAAGGCCTTGGCCATCAGCGGCTACTCCGAGATCAACTTGGCTAAACTCTTCCAGGCCTTCTCTTCCCTCAAATAAATCCACAACATAATATACCATCGCAGCAGAGACCGACCGCTAAGGCATTTTATCAGATTGCACCTGCTTTGTCTCCTATTTTAGGGCCGTTTTAGGCGTTTGACCCCGAGACCCTCTCCAACCAACTGCCCTATACATAATGGCTCTGGTATAGGACTTCAAATCCAATCACAATCGTCTACCCTTTGACATAGACACCGCCTGCAAACTCTTGACTTGACCCCATCACTCGCTATAGTGAGGAGGGGGAGCGGCAATCAAACCTAAATGCTCCTAGCTATTGTGCGCATGTGTGTCTATGGGGAAAAATGACTTATCGCCGCCAGCAGCCAGTGTACTCCAAAAGGCCACTAATTAGGCAATGATAGTGACCCAGGCATCTAAGACCAAGCCAGTGCCCGTGGCGAATGGGACACTTGTTCTGATTACTGCCATTCATCCCCGGTGTGCGGCGGTGTGGCGAGCTGCCGGTGTGTATGGAGAGACCGGAGAGGAGGACGCCGAGGAGGGGTGTGTGCGAGACCACGCGCACTAAACTAAACCTATTGTGTCCAATCTGATCTCGTCTGTTTAACTCTTTTTTTCATATTTGTCTTTTTAAACAATTATTATTTGTCTCTTTTGTAACTCGGGATGATTTATTGTGTTTTTTGCGTATAATAATGAAAATTTGATACTGATATTTTGATGGCAACATTTTGATGCTTAATAAAATCGTTGTTACGTTTGTGCGTTCGTGCTGTGGTTTGGAATTAGCGACGAAACTTGACACTTTTACACTTTATTCCTTTTAATAACCAAAATTAACCTAAACGTAAAGGTGATAAGTGCATATTTTTGTTTCCCAATGGATTTTTTAGAATAATCTCCAAAAGTAATCCTATAAATCATCACAATTTTGTCTTTTTTGTATTGAATTGTGGTTTTAATGTTCATCGTTATAGCTGCAGATTGTCCAAACACTATTAACACTTAACACTTCTACACTTTATTCCTTTTAATAACCACAATTAACCTAAACATAGAGGTGATAAGTGCATATTTTTGTTTCCCAATGGATCTTTTAGAATGATCTCCAAAAGTAATCCCATAAATCATCATAATTTTGTGTTTTATGTATTCAATTGTGGTTTTAATGTTCATCGTTCTAGCTGCAGATTGTCCAAACTCTATTTTTCTAGGCCTTATCGCTCAATTATCAAACAAACTGGCAACTGTTGGTCGTGAATTGATTTATTTTATTTTATTTGTATTTATTTTTTTATTTTTTTTGAGGGCCTGCTATAAATCTGGAATATAAGATTTAACCCAGGCGCATTTTACTGCCTGTATTTATGGCAAATTACATTCTTGTAGGTTGTGATTATTTTGGTGGCCACAAATCCAATAAAAGGCTATAATGTATTGCTCATTGTAGTCAGATTGCACAGTAATAATTGCATCTTGTGACCACGTGACACAGTGAAATGATCTTAATGTAGGATGTAGAAAAACCATTTAAAGCCCGTCAGTGCGCAGCGTGCAGCTATGTTCAAAGGCTCTACGCATTTTCCTCCTTTTTTGTTAATACAGTGGGGGATTTTTACTCGTTCCTGCCGTGTGCATTTCCATAAACACTGCACGCCTCGCAAATCACTTCAAAACCACTGTAACTTGTGAAAGCAACCTTAAGTGGGCTGAACACTTGCACCGTGATCCGCTACGCGATGGATAGAGCGCGCTGCGTGAGAGCCACAGCCATTTACTCCTTTATTGCTTCTAACTTTACATGTTTATTAAATCATATCAACAGTGCCAGGCTCCATCTTACTCTTTGCATCAATTTGTTTGTCAAAATTAATCAGTGGGGCTTTAATGGCGCGCTGTTTTGAAGTAAGTGCCTTAGTTTTGTCCTCTTGGCTTGGACCAGTCAAA
>JACN01070179.1:0-34293 GCA_000787155.1 Scartelaos histophorus | reverse complement strand
ATATAATTTAAAGTGTAACAGTACTTAAGTAAACATTTGGGCTATCCTTCCATTTGCATTAGAAAGAACTGCAGTTTGCAGTTTCAAATTTATTCCTCACTTACCTTATGCATTCTGAGCATCCTCATTATTCACTGCAATACTTAAAATGACTATAAGTTCTTTTCAAAACTCTGCAGAATATTGCTGTCATGGAAAACAAACAACTACAAGCATGCTAACATGCATTTCCTGATTATGGGACAATAAATGCTTTAGAATTATATGTAGACTGCATATTTTGACGTTGAGAGCTGCTTATACAATATATCTTTACTGGGAAAGACAAATTTAGCCAAAACATAAGAAAAAATGTGACCTTTATCTTTAAATTATAAATTATTCATGTAATTTCTTGGACCACTACTTTGTGCATTTACTAATATTTTTGAACTAACACTCTTACTTACTAGCTCAGCATTTGGCTAATCTACCCACCTCTGATTACCAGGAAGATATCGTATGTTTCATAATTTGCTATAACCAACCATAAAAGCATAAACACATTCAGGATAGTGGAAGCAGAGGGAAGGTCTATTGCTTCATTGTTCTCTTTGTAGCCCACATCTCATGCATGCCGTTTATAGAACATGCATATGGCCGTTAAGTGAACTCAGTATTCACAACCACTCTCTCTGTTCTAAAGCCAACACTTTATCTTGACATTATGGATAAGTATAATTGTATTGCATGAAAAGGTATACGATTTACCTTTCATGTATTCATTTCAATTATAAAACCAACTGTATTCCATAATCAAAATAGAGTGTGGCCTGGGTTTTCAGGAAATTAGTGCGTTAACGATTTATTAATCTGAAATCCTGGTTAAAAAAATGTATTCTAAAGGTGCACTGTGTAACTGTAACCTGCTTGTTTCCATGGAGATGCCATTGTTTTACCTGGAATACTCCACAATATAGCATTAAAGGTCCTATAGTACACAAAATCAAAGACATGTTATAATATTATTGCCTCCTCAAAAACATACCTGGAGTTGTGTTTTGTTTCTGTTACACATGTTTGTTTAATCCTTTATTATTAGTCTAGATAAGATTAATGCTGCTGCGGAACATTTTAGGATAAGCAATAACATCCCCATGGAGACAAGCAGGTATTGGTAATGTCAGCAGAAAAGTTACATAGCATACCCTTAAAAAGACATTTAAGTCTACACAGTAAATGGTTAAATCGAACATTTTAGGGTTTATATTGCAATATAGTGCAATATTGTAACCAGGATCTCCAAGCAGCATTCATAGACAAGCCTCTGCAAACTGTATGCAACAGGAAAAGATCAGAATTCATATCACTGCAAACTACAAAGCCACTAACAGTGAATTTAATTGAAAATTCAAAATCAAATCCATGATGATATCAATTCAACTTGTAGCTATAGGGTTGTAGCTTTGCAGTTTGTCCAGCTCGTATAGCAGGGGTCATATGAGGGCTGAGCAGATGAGTTGTGTGAAGGCAGTTATTGTTCACTTGTTTCAGCTCATCCACTGCTGTAGTACCTTTGACAGAGCCAGGGCCTGTGCCTACAGTCTGACTGCACACAGAACAGTAGGGTCAGTGCTCATGTCTCCTATTACAGTGTTTTCTACCAAAACCCACACATTGTTGTAGAGCTTCCCAACCAGTGAGTCATGAAATATTGTTATATACACTATGTACTGGTATACATCAAAGATATGCATATTTACCTTGCTGAGAATATGAAGTCTGTACATTTTAAGTAATGGATATAATATGCTGTTTAAGCTTTAAAAAATATTGCTGTTCATTGCTGTTGGGAAGCACTTAGATCACTAATGTAATAATCATAACTGTATTAATAGAAATGTGCCTTAGTTTTCATTACTAACTGAAATAGCGATGTACCTGCGTGCTGGGGACTCTGCTCCACCTCCTCCAGAGGGTAGGGGGCACTGGCGGGACGGACAGGTCTGAACATGTAGCTGTCGTTGGGCAGAGAGTGCATCCTGGATACGGACATCTTTATGGAAGAGGGATCCTGCTCCTTGAAGTGCACTTCCTCCTCCTGCAGGGGGAGACACAGACCAGATCATAGACATGCTGATTGTTATAGTGCTCTTGTATGGAAGGAACTGTGTGGTGCAAAACTGAGCCGAGTTTAAAATTTAAAGCATTACATGATAACACATTTTTTTCTCTTTAATATACATAAAAAACTAAACAGGCTTTGGTCAACAATAGCAAGGAACCCAGGATTACATGATTTTTGATTAATTGTAACAAAAAAATGAATTTTGCAAAGACAAAAAACAGAGGTGGGCACTTTCTCAAAATACAAAAAATATTATTAAAATATTGTGTATACATTTTAAGATAAGCAAAATTGTAATATATATTGTTTACAATGCTGCAAAAAGGTGATTTAAACAGAAAATTCTGTAATTTTACAAAGGGTATAGAGTAATATTTATGTGTATAAATGCTATTTTGAAGACTTTTTGGCCATTCAACGGTGAAGTGCTATGCTAATGGTCTTAACTTTTAATCATTATGCATCACTATATGAAAATTAAGGAAAAGAAAAACTATAATCAAGTAATAATCTTAATTTTGATTAAAGTTAAAAATAAATTGGCATGGTAATCTATAAACATGTTTAAACCAACAGAGAATTCAAATGGATTTGTTTCCTGTACCTCTTCAGGAGAATTTGGACACGGCCCAATGTAGGTCCCTCCCACTGAGCTGTTATTGGACCCAGTGCTCGCTCGCCGCTGATTCTCTAGCGCCATCTCCAGTTCAATCTCTGCATCTATCTCTGCGTCCTCCTTAGCCTCCTGCAAAAACACCACAGAACATTTTAACAACAACAACCAACCTATATTACACAAAATTGACTCTTGTGAGCTGTTAAAATGTTGTTGCTTCATCAAAAACATAACTGGAGTTGTGTTCTGGTTCATTCACACATGTTTGAGTAACTTTTTATTAGTCTGCCTACATCTCCAAAGCTCAAAATGCTCTGCTCCACTTTGTGATGTCATGAAACAGTAGTTTTCAAGGTAACAGCTACTTTTTACCTTTAGTTCAGTAGAGATGAGGAAATCCGAGGCTGAAATTTTCCGAATGATTCTGGTGAAGGTGCATGAAGTTTAAAAATACACTTGAGAATTTCCTGTATTAGCACATGACATCACAAGGTGGAGCGGAGTGTTTCCAATTTGCGAGAACTAATTATCCAGAGTTTGTGCATTAAACATGTGTGAAGCTAAGCACAACTCCAGGTATGTGTGTGATGAAGAAACATTATTAGAGATTTGAAAATAGCATAGGCACTTTAACATTTTTCACCATGACTTTTCCCACTTTTTTGTCTTGCTGTTGCTTTACCTTGTTGCTCTCCTCCAGGTGCTTCATTAGAACAGCCACCACCACGTTGACAAGGACAAACTGAGCCATGAGCACAAAGGTGACGAAGTAGATGGGAGACACCAGGGGCAGGTAGGTGAGGCAGTTGGGTTCATCAGGAAGGCATTCTCGCAGTGTGTCCTAATAGACAAGAAAAAATGACACGGCGATTTAGATCCAGTCGCTCCATTAAAAGTGGGACGATGCTGCCTAAACAAATGAGTTTAGGCTACTGAAAACTAGTTAAAACCTCAAACAAGGATTAAAAGAATCAGTTTAAAGATGCACTATGTACCTTTTCTAGTGGACAGTCTGCTACCTACGTGTTGCTTACCTAAAATGTTCCACAGTATAGCATTAAACATACCCATTTTAATTTTATTCAGTTGTTTTTATTGCTCAAAAATGTGACTTGGTCTAGAGGCATCACCTTCTTGTTTCCATGGAGATAGGATAGGTGATTTTAATGCCATACAGCTGAACATTCAAAGCAAAGCAATAACATCCCCATGGAGACGTGAAGGTGTCAGACCCTCTACTTACCTCTAAAAACACAATTTTTCCATATAAATTCTTAAAATAATCAAAACTAGCGTTCAGGTTTCTCCATATCTGCGGTCTGTTTTATGTCATTATGGCTCGAGAAAATCTGGATTAGCTTCCGATGCTATCGTGCTAACGCCTTTGATATTTTGTGTTTAGTGAAAGCTACAGTGCTAACACAGCTAAGCCTCTTAATGACTGATTAATTGGTTTTGGAGGTCATCAAGGTCTCTGTGGCTCAGATAGGATAATCTTTGTCTTCATTTATGCCATTGTGTACAAGTGTGTGTATATGAGTATGTGTGTGAGTACTTATCACATTGTGCGGACGAAAATCTATACACATGCCCCCTTCAGGTCTCCATGACGTGAATAATTTATTATTAGAACAACAAAAACAAACTCAAATCTCAACTGAACCTTTTGCCAGTGCCTTAACTTGCAGACAGAGGACACGTACAAGTTTTTCTCAGTATAAACCTTATGTGAAAGCTCAAAACCTCCAGAATTCCCTCACTGAGCTGCAAAGGCTGCACTAGCACTGATTCATGACTGGCCGCAGGTTTTGGGGTTTAGATAATGACCATTCAGATCAGAGAGAATCCTTTTAGGTTTAAATTAACTGGATTTCAGCATTGACACTGGCAACCCAAACTCATCTGCTCATAAATTACTTAAAAATCAGCATTAATATTTTATCTGAACACGTCAAGCTCATTTTTGGGGACACACATGGATCAAATTCTTAGGTAATGTCCCTTTTAAGATATAGTTTAAGTTTAAAGTTGAGATTCAGACCATTTGTATCGATGCTTGAGATTAAAATCACTGTGCCGGAAATGAATGTAAATGCATATAAAGTGTGTGTAACCGTACTTTCATAATGCCGTTCCAGTTGTCTCCCGTAGACACCCGGAACAGCGTGAGGAAGGCCATGCCGAAATTCTCAAAGGTGGCGTGTCTGCTGAGCCCCTCGCACGGGTTACGCTCACTGCACTCTGTAGGAATAAACAAAACAACGGGAACAAATGTAGCGTCAGTATAAAATATGGCAGGAATGTACACAAAGATATAGAATAAGTGCATAGAGCTGCGTGCTGTGGGCTTGTGTGTGTGTGACGTTAAGAGGATAGAGATTCAGGGCTGGTTTGGCAGACGTTCCCAAAGGTGGTTTATCACATCCTAACAGCCAAAAGCACATGTCTTGTAAGTTCTACGTCAGGCCACTAAGGACAAGAAGAACAGCCTTTGGTTATTTTTAGCGTTTGATTCTATTTTTACCACATGAAGTCTGTCAAACTAACATAATGCTGGGTTTTTGGGTCTAGGCGAGATCGCTAAATAAACGCTAAATGACGTCTAAAACCTCTTCAGGCATGTTTTTTCATAATACCCCCTCTTTTACATTTTAACTTTAATTTACCAGGTTTTCATCAATTACATGAAAAAAATGCCCATTGTGCTGTCTGTGTCTGAGGAACCAGGAAGTTAGCATGCTAGTTGTTGTTAACTTTACCGCGACCACAAAATAAAGCATCCAAATGATTCATCTCGACGAGTTTAGCAGTGCTGTCCGCAACTTTCACAGACAAAAGTGGAGTTTTGTCCACACACTTTCTGAATATTATGCAATATTATGCACTTAGGCAATATATGTGTACAGGAGCAAGACACATTTTGCTCAAATACATGGGAAGAAAGCAGGTTTAGAGCTTTAAACCTACTTTGGGCTTTTCGTGACCAGGCTGTGATGTCAAAATGGGTGAACAACGGGACAGACGGGTCAAGAAAGTGGGTGCGTTCACACTTGACATGGTTTGGTTCTGGTTTCATCCTGGTTTAGTCCTGATGTAAGCTTGGTTTGGTCCTGGTCTAGTCTGTATTCTGTTATGACCCAACATGTAATGACCGCACTGACCCTTTTTTTCCCTTTTCAGCATATTTATATTTATGTGTGTGTCTGTGCAGTTGTGTATTTGTTGCTTTCTCAGACTGACCCAGTTTGCCAAACAGCTCCACTCCCAGCGCAGCGTAGATGAAGAACAGCAGCATGAAAAGAAGACCAAGATTCCCCACCTAGAAGAAAAATACATATGTTAATAATAGCACTACTACTACTTCTACTACTGATGCTACTGCTCCCAGCGCCACTACCACTACTAATCACTACTATCTAAAAAGAGAAAGAGAAAAAGACTTTATTAGTCCTGAGGGAAATTTAAAGTGCCGTACTATTATCTTCGATACTACTACATCCTCTTCATATACTACCTGAACTACTATTACCTCCAATCCTACTGCTATCCCATTACTAGTAACTACTGATACTCTCTGGCAGTGCTACTATGACCTTCACTA
Organism: Scartelaos histophorus; assembly: GCA_000787155.1. NCBI lineage: Eukaryota > Metazoa > Chordata > Actinopteri > Gobiiformes > Gobiidae > Scartelaos > Scartelaos histophorus. The sequence continues at coordinate 27,969 of JACN01070179.1, read as the reverse complement.
CTCTACTACTTAAACTACTACTACCTAAAACAACTACAGATGGAAATTATCTTGTCAAGCTAGAATCTGACTCTACTATCTCTGCCCTCGGACATTATGTGTGCTTTGCCTTGTTAAATAAATTAATGAAAATGAAACCTCAAATACCAGGATTACTACTACAAATATACCAAGTAGTACTCACTGACACAGAAAATATGGGTAGTAATACTGGTGTTGGAAGCAAAATACATATGTTAATAATATGTGTGGGGTATGATATTCCCTGAGAACTGAACTGTGAAGTAAACATCTTAGTCTCCAGGGAACAGAATGCATTAGGACACAGTATGTAGGGTTAGGATTTATTCTTTTTAACAAGACGTGCGCTTTCTGAACTGCACCTGTGAACGCTTTAAGATGCATTCATAGCATTGACTCCTTATGATTTTTGATGCAAGTAGTTTGACAATACATGATTACACAAAATGATCTCACTTTATCCCTGAATACAGGAAAATATTCTTGACTAGCATGTATTTAACACCAATCTGCAGGTAGAAATAAGCAACTTGGAAAAAGGGTTATCGCAATACCAAAATTCAAGTTTTGATATGAAGAAAAAGGCTTAATACTCAAAACCCGTTATAGCTATAACCAAAATAGATATAATTATCAACACAAAATACAGTTCTGATATAGACTGAGACCATTCTGAGACAATTATGCATTTTCCCCAGTATCAATACTTATTATAGTACGAGTATAAATTCCTATGTAGGTATAGCTAATGCATTAATACGTCCCTGTTTTTAAAAAAAATTAGCTCTTTCAAAAATATCTTTTTTTTTTTTTTTTTTAAAGCACTGATAGTAAAAAATATTGTAAAATGTAAAAAACGTCCAATTACTTGAAATTTAAAGTCACAATACGTAACTTTTTTTTGCCAAAAAATGGACTAAAATGAAAACCATTATGATTTTTCTCAAATTGCACTAAAATTACAATTGATAAAACTCTGGAAAAATCTAGAAAGTAATATACTCTCAACACGTAAAGAAATAACTTGAATCTGGTTGGATTAATATTGTGTACCATTACTTACACAATATTAATCCAATATCCAATCCAGTATTACAATTAAGTATCAGTAAGAACTCATTTTCAGGTTTGTTATGAAGGAGGATCTGACATGAGTGAAAGATTTATAAGAGCATATAAATATTGTATGTGGTGACATTCTGAACAGACAAAAGAAGCATGAATAAAACAGCGAGCTCTTCTCTGATTGTTTACCTGTGGGAGGGCCTGCATCACCGTGTCCAGCAGAGATCTCATGCCTTTAGCCATTTTTAGCAGCTTCAGCACTGTAACACAGAATGGGACATTACATATTCACTGTAAGATCCACTGATAATTGTGATGTTAATGTCATTTTATTATGTTTGTAGGACTATATTTTGGGCTTTGCTTTTTGAGCAGTTTGAAATAAGACCAAAAAATGTTGGGCAAACGACAAATTAAAACAACTAAAACTATAAAGGTTCTGTTTTGAAGCACCTTTTTGTTCATTTAACAATGTTACAATTTTAGTGACAGTTCTCACTACTTGGACAGAATATTTTCCTTTGAAATTAAAGAAAATTTCCAAATATTTTTAAAACTAGTAATAATTCTAGAGTAACAAAAAGAACAAAAAACAGTAGTCAAAATTACAGGAGAAGTACATAACCAATTATGGAACTCTTATACAGACCTTCTAGATACACAGTATTTGAGTGGTTGCCATTTCTGACTTTATAATGTAAAGTGTAAAAACGTATGCGGGAGATTCTACCACTTCCATGCAATAGAAAGCTACTAATACTCTGAAGTAACATCACACTGGGGTGTTCTACATGTGTTTGTGTTAGTGGAATGTTTAGAAGTAAACAGGCCAAAAAAGTTTTAAGTATGTCTGAAAACTCATGAAAAAAAAAAAAAAATACAAAATGAATTTAAGCAACATGTTTTGGGAGCCTGTGATCAATATGAGTGTTCAGTTTAGGTGATTTTCCACAAAAAGGTGAAACTGAAAAGCTGTTGGCTGATGCTAGCCAGCTTGTGACTCTAATTTGATTTAACAGTAAAATATGATCACCTGCTGTAGTTAGAGCTAAATCGATACTTTCTTGTCAGATTTTGTTAAAATAAATCTCAGTCTAACATGTGTAGCAGCTCTTCAGACAGAGCAATGCCTATAGTTAGCACAACACACCCAGGGATGGTTGATGACATCAGCTGCAAAGTATCAACTGTTCATTTTAAACATGCATTTCTACATTTTTAGGAAGTCAAACCAGAACAGTGCCTTTTAACAAGTGCTGAATAAATAATACATAAACAGTTGCAAAAAGCTGTACAGTACTACATGTCCTGACCTCGAGCTATTCTGAGCACTCTCATGATCCTGATGATGGTGGGGTTTATGGGCAGAGCTGCGTTCATCTTCAGCTCCTCCAGAGTGATGCCCATTATGGACAAGGCCACGATAGCAATGTCCAGCTGATTCCACCTAGATACAAAAAATACATTTTGTGATTTCAAGTAAGTTCATTGCGTCTTTCCATTTGTTTCAGTTCATTTAGGGTTACTTTAGTGCACAGTTTTTCTGGTGGAATTTCCGCCACCATCTTGTCGCCGTGGAGAACTTATTGCTTTGCCAGGAATGTTCCACGGTATGACATTAAACATACCCATCTAGCATTTATAGTAATAGTGTTTATATTGCTCAAAAATAGAATAATTCCTTTTGTGAATAGAGGCAACTCCCCACAAATCTGCTTGATAGATTGTTTCTATCTATAGACCTACTGCAGAACATTCTAAGCAAAGCAATAACATTTCCATGAAGAAGACAAGCAGGTGGCGCACCCTCCACACCCACCGCTTTAATATACAACCCACTCACTTAAGCTAAGAGAAGATGTATCTCTGCTGGGTAAAACTTGGCACAAATGGAAGAGAAAAGACATTGACCTGGCTGCTGCTGTTATGTAATAGTATAGACTGGAAAATCTATTATTCTAGATTAACCCGCCAGACTGATATGTGTGGACTTCTGGATTCTACTTCTCCACATAATCAGTCTGGGACGGTGTCACAACAGCAGAACAGGATGAGAAATCAAACTTTTGCTAGATCGAGCTGACAGAAAAAACACATACATCTTTCTCATCTATAAATACACATTCCCCTGCTAATTTTTCACAAACTAAAAAATAATCTAATAAAAGAATCTGTTTTTCTGCTAAAATAAGTATATCTGTTGTTTGTTTTGGTTCGTTTGGTTACGCCCCCACCACAATACTGCTTTGTGATTGGCCTGTGCCAGTGTTGGGAGGGGCCCGGTCTCATGGATTCTAGGGAGATTTTAAACTGACAAACATTGTAGTAATTCATCTTAAATTACGCTACTTTCTGATCTATGTTATAATGTTGTTTCCTCATCAAAAACATACCCAGTTATGTTTTGTTTAACGCGCAAACCCTGCACATTTAGGTTGTGTTCTTCTTTCACATAGAAAACACCTCTATTATGTTTTTAAACTCCATATACACCAACATTAGGATCATTTGGATAATTTCAGACCTGGAATTTCCAATCTCTACTTTATAAAAGGTAAAACTGTTAACTTGAACTACAGCTTCATGACATCAGAAGGAGGAACAGTGCATTTTAAATTTTGGAGCAGTAGATAGACCAATAATAAAGGGTTAAGTGAATCAAAACACAGTTCTGCGTATGTTTTTGATGATGTAACAAAGTTCTACCATGACCTAAAGCTCAAAAGAGAATTTTGCATAATATAAGATCTTTAATTAACTAACTTTTGATTACTGTGTTACTTAGAAAATCAACATTACTCAAATCAAGTTCAAATATTACTAGTCTTAGTCATTTGAACATATTCACTTTCGATAGGTTGAGTACAAACATGTAAAGAACAAACCTGTCCTTAAAAAATCGCTGAATACCAAAGGCCACAAGTTTAAGCAGGGCCTCGACGACGAAGATGCAGGTGAACACATAGTTGCAGTACTTCAGAACTTCCTCCAAATACTGCAAAGTAAACAGCATCGTCATACTTTTACCAAATAAATCTATATTAGCAGAGGTATCTCATGAGGCTGTTTACTTGAGGCTGGTTGTAGTGCTCGATGCTCATGGTGAAGACGTTGATGCAGATGATGAAGGTGATGAAGAGGTCCAGGTAGTGGCTGGTGCACAGGGTGTGGATGGAGAGCCGGACGGGGGAGTAGTCCGCGTAGTACGGTCTCTGCTTGGCCTCTGCGGAGCAAAGTTAAACAATCAAAAACATGTTTAAGAAGAATAAGACTGGGGATTTGAACACATGCTAAGTGGCTAGCTCTCGGTTAGCGTATATGGAATTGAACTTTTGTGCATGCTACTAGCTGCGGACTATGGAAGCGTATGAGGACATGAGAGACAGAGCTTTAGGGTTTAGAAAAAAATCTGAAAAGAAGCTTAAATTCAACTGATTATATAATTAAAGGACCTGTACCTGATTTAATTTTAAATAATTTGTAGTCTAAAGCTATTCCTCACTTTCCAAATGCGTTCCGAGCATCCTAATTATTCACCATGATGCGTTTATAAGCACTTTTCATACATTTCATAGGCCAGAGTGAACAACAACTAGCATGCTAACACGGTATTAACTTTCTTTCCTGTTTGTGGCCCATAAACATACATTTTACTCAATGAAACATGGATAAAAATCAGGTACAGTCCCTTTATGTGATGTTTATATCTATATATCGTAATGCATTGTTATTTCGCAATACACAAATGCACTGGTAGATAGAAACAGATTTATAATAAAACATTTTCTATGAAAGTCTGTGCTCACATGTCCATAGCTGATGTTGTGATTGCTCGAGCGTGCATTCTTGTAGTAAAAAACATGCCCACATGCCTATTCATGGGTTTCAGCTTCCTGGTTATAAGCGCCACTTTGAAGATTTTTCACCATTCAAAAGATGGATATTTAGTTTTTAATTTGCTATGGCAACAGTGCAAATGTTACATCGATCTGAAACCCATGGATTTAAACAGAAATATAAGAAGAGAAGATGAAGCTTCAACATCACAATAACAGCAGCTGATCTTATATGGTCTGAATCCACTGTGCACTGTGTAACTTTTCTAGTCACCTGCTACCTGCTTGTCTCCATGGAGATGTTATTTCTTTGCCTGGAATGCTGCACAGTAGAGTATTGAAGTTATCTATCTCCTGCAACTTCAGATCAGAAGTATGCATGTTTTTTTAAGCTTTTTTTCAGCACATCTTCATGGAGACAAGCGGATGATCAACCCACAAGTAAAGTTCCCCAGTACACCTTTAAAGCTGACGTCACTATGATGTTGAACCATGCAGCTATTTCAGCCTCACATAGCATCTTTAATCGAAAACCATTTCATGAATTATTTAGACAATATGTTCAAGGCCTGCTCAGTTTTAGACCACTGAGCCTCAGCAGAAGGATGTGTAGTAGCGCTCTGCTCACACTGAATGCTGAATGTAAGCATGTACAATGGCTTTAGCCTTGTGTTTGCGGTATGTAGCTCACCTGCAGCAGCCTAGCTCAAGCAAATGTTAGCATGTACTGAATAGATAGCAGCTAAAATGTCTGCTATGTTTCTGAGTCTGCCAGTCAAAGCTTGTAAACACACTCTTTATCCTTGTTGTTCTGGGAGACACTTGTAGGTTTAGGAGTTGGCAAGCTTTTGAAGTAGTAGTGGCTTTGAGGTCATTTTTGAGGGATTTGGAGGGATTATAAAAAAGGAAACTCATTAGAAGTTTAAGCATGCACCGGAAACATTACTGAAACTAGATTTATGCAACAAGATGGGTAGTACTTAGTTACATTTACTTTTCATACAGTTGTTTTTGTTGTAGGGAGTATTATAATAAGTATAATATGGAGGCCAAGTGAAAAAAGGCTGAGCTAGCAGTGTTGGGTTGACACAGCACAGCACTGCAATTTCTCTATCAAACACTTTCTAATAGAACTGAAGTTTCTGAATGCTTCTGTCTGTTGAAAATTGTGTAGTATTTTGTTTTGTGCGTCCAATTAACTTGAAATTATAAATAAGACGCCATGTAAAAACAGTTACTCTTACAATTATTCTTATTTGTCCTGTAATTACTCTAAATACCTTTTTACTATTACTTGGAAGTAAGTTCTTAGACCACTAGTTTGTACTTCAGTTTTTGGCCTCGAATAACTATATAACCATTATAGACTTATCAAGGTCTAACTGTAATGTTTACAATGAGCATAGGTATGAACAAGGAGCTGTAGAATTTCTTTACTTTGAGTTTTCCATGCAGGTTAGAGGGATTAGTACCACTTCATAATGACTACACTTTCAACAGCCTTAATAAAGCATGAACAAAAGACTGAACTAATAATGAACTAATCACTTATAGAGAATGAGTCAGGCTCCGTAACTATTTGCATATGGGAGGTTAAACTATTCATTTCTCCAAACCATATTTAGCATAATTATATTAGCATTAGCATATATTATATTTAAGACTGTACGAAAAGTATTGGGAGGTTAAACTATTCATTTCTCCAAAACATATTTAGCATAATTATATTTAAGACTGTACAAAGTCTTTTTTATTATTTAGATGAAGTTTATAATTCTCCTTATTGGTTTGCCATGGACAGCAGATACAACATATGTAGGAGTAATTTCAAAACTGTAGCAACCATAATAGTAACAAGGCCCAAAACTTGTCTCAGTTGGACAATATTTATGATCAGACTAATACACATAACTGAAAACACCTTTATTGTGTGATGAGATAGGTAGAGGTGTTCTGTTCTAGAGCTCACTGCCACTTCTTGTATTTTTGTGCTTTTCTTTTCAACTTTTTCACACAAAGTGACACTTAAAAACTATGATGTATATTTACCACAAATACTATTACAGCGACCCAAGTAATAATTAAAAAACATGAAAATCTGCCTGTTTGACTCTTAAACTTCTTAAAAGTCCTACAGTATATTGTGCAAAATTGACTCTAGTGAGCTTCAAGTTACATCAGTTACTTAAAAATGTATTTTGAATAACCCTTTATTATGAATAGGTCTGAATCCCTAAAGCTCAAAATGATCTGTTCCACCTTGTGATGTCATGAAACGTTTTGAAGTTAAACGCTGCCTTATACCTTTAGTAGAAGAGCAGAAAATGGTAGTATGGAGTTTAAAAACACAGTGGAGTGCTTCCTGTATTACCACATAATATCACAAGGTAGAACAGAGTGTTTTCAGTTTGAGAGAAGAACTAAATATGCAGAATTTGTGTTTTAAACATGAGTGAACAAAATGAAACACAACTCTAGGTATGTTTTTGATAACAACATTATGACATAGATGAGAAAATAGCATAATATGGGCCCTTTAAGTAGTTACAAAGGCTGTATAAACAGTTTGTTCATTCCAAATTAAGTCTTTCCTCATGTTTTAAGGCTAACCAAGCTATAGTCATTATAAAGTACTACTGAGGGATCATTTTGGACTGAAGTCATGCATTTATCCCATGCACCAGATTGCCTTAGCCCACATATGAACCAGTGTGAACCAGCCAATCTGTCCGTCTCTCCCTCTTCAGGTTAGAACCATTATATCCGAATAGTTTTTTTCTTTTTCTTTCTGTCATTCCCGATCACTCCGTTCAGGCTCTGATAGCAAGCAGTGCTCAGAAAAATAGACTACCGACCAGCCCCTCCATTCTCCTTACTCCTACGCCTTTTCTCCAACATCTTCTGCCTCTTCTCCTCCCTCAAGCGGGCCTCCTCCTCCTCCTGGTCCTGACGGCACTTGTGGAAGTTCTCCACCACCACCCCCACAAACATGTTGAGGACGAAGAAGCTGACGATGAGGAGGAAGGAGATGAAGTAGAGCAGCATCCAGGGGTTGTGGTTCCGCACGGGCTGAGGACACAAGGAGAAGGAACGTGGAGGTATGAGTGGTAAATCAAAGTTGTGTGTTAAATCACTGATGCCAAAGCAGAGGTGGGTAGTACTCAGTTACATTTATTTGAGTAACTTAAAAATTATACTTTTCATAGTACGTTTGTAGCAGCATACTATCACGCCTACTTTAATAAAATATGACAGTGTACAATACTCTTATGACAGCAAATTTTCCCAAGTACTTTAAGTAACGTTACTCTTACTCTTACAGTAACAATTGGTGTCAAACAGCAATTCACAAGCTTATATATAAACTGTATAATAGCTGCAATATACTGCAAATATACTGCAATAATTAGAAAACTTGTAAAATATGGTTTAGATGTGTTTATGATGTCCATGTAGGCATTAAAATTAATATTGTGTATTTATTCAGTTGCAGCTTTTATTGCTCAAAAATAATAATGCAATAATAATGAAAAACTAGCATTGTTACTTAGTAGTTAAAAACTGTAGTTAAGACTGTTACAAGACAATCAGAATCATAACTCATGTCATAACTTCTTTTCTTGTAATGTTAATACTGCATCAGCTAGTACAGCAATAACATTATTTTTGCAACGTGCAGTCAGTTTGTGTAGAAATCATTCTGTCAGTAACATAAGGTGAACTGAAGTATTGAACTGAAGTATTTAGTGAAGAGGGGAATAAAATAAAGACATCGCAAAGAAGCCAAACGTGTCTGCGCCTTATCCCTGCGCTGTTTGATCTGGAGTGGTGTTAATCCCGGGGTTAAGACGACTTCAGACCGGAGTTAACTTTACCCACAGGACTGAGACTTTACTATGCAGTAGCCGTATTCCAGTGTGGGTAATAATTTTGTTTTTTGTATTGATTCTGCTTTAGCCATTCATTTACACACTGCACAGTCTAGATAGATTAGAAAGGCTTCAAACTTAATGACAGTCATTTTAAGTAGATGAATTTACTGGATGGACCTCAATTATTGGACTTCTTTCTGACGTTCTGTCTGATTTGCTAAAAACGCCACTTATCCCATTAGCGGATTTTAATACTCAATTTGGATCCACAAGTAAAAAACATATTTCAAAAGTAGCCCGAGTGTTCTTTGGATCCACAAGTAAAAAACATATTTCAAGTGTTTCGAGTGTTCTTTCTCTCACTCACTTCTGAATTGAAGTTATTTTAAATAGGGAATAGTTTAAATAGTTTTACTTTTACTATAGTGTATCAACTGCTAACACCTAACACATTAAGATCTCAGCGTTTCCTTTAAATTGTTTTGAGAATTCACCAAAAAGCATAAGTTTAATCCCTTTGCTCTCTGCACTACCACAAAATAATCCTGCTAATGAAAGTACTGCACTTCACATCAAGTTGTGTACAGTTTTCTATCACGCTTTTGTATACTTATGTAGAACTGTGGGAGCATAGGTCTAACTGTAAACAGGGTTTAAATAGGTTTTGATGAGGGAACAAGGTTAGAATTCTGCATAAAACCTCCACTTAAAGCTGAATATTTGTGAACTTCAATCACTTTAATTACTGAAATGCACAATTCCAATAGTGTTTGGTACCTGCTGGTCTACTCCTACTGCATCCAGTCCGTCGTACATGATATTCACCCACCCGTCTTTACACGACAGCACAAACAAGGACATCAGCGCCTGGAATAAAAAAAAAACAAAACACCATTTTAGTGCAGCTTTATTTCATTATTTATTTTCTTTTCGAATTTTCATCTTGTTTTTCAACCTTGTTCCTGCGTATCACCTGAATGAGGTTATCAAAGTTGTATTTCCTGCGTATCCAGCGGTACTTGGCCTCCAGACAGTCGGACTTGTTGGTGATGTTCTTGGTGTCCAGGCCTTCACAGTGGTAGAATTTGCCTTTGAAGAGCTGCAGTGACAAGGACAGAAGAATAAGCCCACTACAAAAAGGAAAAATTCTACTGGAAATAAACATGGCTTGAATTTAGAATGGTTATTGTGTTTTATCTTTTGTTTAGAGTTTCAACATTCAAAAAATTTCCAACTGGCTTCAATTTTTTGTTCAGATTTCAAGGGAGGAAAAAAAAACTCCACAGAGAGAAAGTTGTGTTTGATACAAGAAAAAAAAACAATGAAACAAACAAAAAAATATTAAATAGATAATAAAGTTAACACATGCTTTAATCAAATAGTCGTCATCTTGATTTCAGTATATTTAAAGCAGCATTTTTCTCCTCAAATCTTATTTTAAGACAAGGTAACTATTACTTGATTCAAACAGTTTACTTCAAGCTGATGATTTTATTAAAGATTAATTTCTTTCCAGTGTAAATACTTTGAAAGTCAAGCAAAAACATCTAAATCTAAATCTAAATCTAAATCTAAATCTAAATCTAACCTGGTTGAAACTATTGAAATTAGATTAAGAAATCAAAGTATTCTAAATGTGCTCTATGAAAACCACAGTATGGCATTAAACTTAAGTTACAGGTCAGATCTGTGGAGAGAAGACCCCAGTCACTGTGAGAATGCATGTTTTTCTTTTTTCTCTTTCTATTTTGAAATTAAGCAAACAAAAAAACAAAATGTCGCACCCACCTCTCTCTCTCAATACTCCACACATACACAAAAAACAGTAGCAACGCACACTTTTTCAAGGTATTTCTTAGCAATAACTTCACCCAACTGAATCCAAACACCATAATGTGAAAGATTCCAGGCAAAGCTGCCACATCTCCTCTGAGACAAGCAGCCCTCAGTACACTTACATAACACACATTTAATTGATGAGTTCAGTTTTTGCAGTGCACCGTTAGCCTGCCATTTTACACTTTATCTCAATGACAGAGGAGCCGGAAGCTTTTACACACTTCATCATTATTATTACCAAAGAATAAAGGATGCTTTTGAATGCCCCGCTTCTTATCTTTGTGCTTCTTAGAATAAAGTGGGCCTGTGGGGTCTGTTACGTTCCCCACACTTAACCTAATTGTCTTTCTCACAAACTCATCAAGAACAAACGTTTATTGTCCACGGTGTATTTGATGATTCCAATAGCCCCCCAGCCACTGCTCAGGCATTCACTATCTGACATTTAACTACTTAAAGCTAGATGAATGGGTGTTTGGATGAAAAAAGCGATGATTGGCATGGTGTACACTGAAAAAAAAATAAAGAAAGATCACAGGAATCCAGGATATTTATCTCATTCCAGAAACATGTTTCATGCTTAGATCGCTTCTTATTTCTAGCCAAATTATTTTCCATTGGGGTAAGGAAAACCACAGGCAGATAAAGAAAAAAAAGATAAAATATTAAATCTAAAAGGTTAAATAAAGGTTCAACAAAAAATGCTAAATTTTAACAAATGCCAGATATGCCGTTTTGCAGTGTAGCCAGAATGTTTTTGAAAAGGTTTGAATTCAGAATATTAAAGCAGATTAGAGTATTTAAAAGTATAGAAATATGTAACTTTTGGGTGGAGTGTCCCACAGTAAGAATGTATATTTTTCAAGATATTTTTGAGCAATGAAAACTGCTTCTTTATTAAATATTCAATCCCATACTGAGGAACATTTCAGGTAAAGCTACAAGATCACTATGGAAACAAGCAATTATCGGACGTCCCCATCCGGGAAATAACATTGTCCACTTTTAATCTATAATAGATTTAATTGCTTACATGACCTACGGCATAACTTCTAACTAATTATAACTACAAAATAAATCTGCCAAAATAGGGAAAGCACAATTTTCTTACGGCACTGAGAAATATTTGAAATGAGAAGCAGTGTATAAAAATGTCAGAACATTTTAAACACATTTTCTGAGCAATCTAGATCAAGTAAACAAACATAATCGATTCCAAACAACACACATTTCTTTTTCCCCCAACGCGAGACTAAAACCTATTGTCAACTAAATATTGAATGTCTCTAAAGCCCTCCAGCTCCTCCTTCTGCATCCACAGTTTGACATCTAACTCTGGAGCTCTGAGAGAACTGTCCTTTGGCTGAACAGGGGCCGTGATTGGATAGTTACCTGCACTCCCAGAATGCCAAAGATAATGAAGAAGGCGCAGCAGATGAGGACGATGTTGCCGATGGGTCTCAGGGAGGTGATGAGGGTTTCTACCACCAGCTTCAGGCCCGGGGCACGACTGATCACTCTGAGGAAACAGTCCAAATGCACAACCGTGACACGGGGATACAATAATGAGCCTGTCTAATGGTCTGTCACAAAGGAAATAGGTGGAAGAAAGAGGCTAGTAAACTCATTGGCAACAGTATTTGACGTAGAAGTAGTAACATTAGTAGTAGAAGTAAGTCAGATATATTTATACAGGATATGCCCAGACTTTATTTAATTCAGTTCAGATTTAATGTCTGTTTTTGCGTCATTATTTATCTTGCAAATGTTGATTTTTTTTTTTTTTTCTGTTTCCATTCTTGTATTTTGACGTTCCAACACTGAAAGATCTCCAATGTGTAACAAAAAACATTTAAAAACTAAAGCCCATCATGTCTTTTGGCCACTGAGAACATAGAATATCAGTGTTTTCAACAGTTTGTAATTTTGGTAACGATCCTATCACCAAAACCTTATTAACTTATTCTGACTGATAATTTTTTTCTGAACTTAACATTCAGATTTTTTGACTTTCACACTTTCACTCACCAAACTACTCCTACTAAACTACATTTAATAGCAGTAATTGTTCAATCTGAAATAAAGAATATGTAAAAATAAATGATTAGAAGATCAAATTAACCTCATCGGATCAAAACCAACAAATGACTTGACAGCCAAATGACAGCAGCCGACAGTATTTAAAGATCTTCAGGATTCCGAGTCTGAAGAGACCGAAGGAACCTGGAGATGGATGTGGAGATGTCGGGGGAGAAGAAAACCAAATGAAAACCAACCAGAGAAGGAGACCAGAGAGTCCAGAAGCTCAAGGACTGTGGTGCTTTCTCCCAAATGTCAAAATGAAAGTCAAATAAACATTTAATTGGCAAATAACTGTTCTGGTTGTTGATTTCATCTGACATAACATGAGTTATTGATTTATTCTTGTTCTTATGTCTTGTTTAAGAATAATAAGTATTTTTCACTTTGTGTTTTCCATACCAGGGTTTTCTAACTATTTACATTCATTTACATTAAATGACCTCAAACTTTATCCTAGTATTTCTTTCATGTGGATAGGAACATTACATAGGCAGCTTAACAAACTTGAACCTTATACAGTGTAAAAATTTTTGATTCTGCTTCAGGTAGGAAGTAGTTTGAGGAATTATTCATTGAGACTTTTTAAAATATAATGACATGTGGGTCTGGTTAGGACACTGCTAAATTATATTAACATCAACTACTAAATCAGCAGTTCCTTATGTTACTACACCACATGACCTCTTCAGTCCATAAGAGTAGTGAGTCATACCTGAGTGGGCGCAGGGTTCGGAGCAGACGCAGCACCCTGAGAATGCCCAGAATCCTGTTTCCTCCAGGGTTGGCAAGAGTCACCAGAATGTCCACCAGAGACACCATCACCAGCAGACCGTCCAGAATGTTCCAGCTGGACTGAAGGTAGGTCTGTGGGCCGAAGCAGAAGCCCAGAGCCACCACCTGCAGAGAGAGGGAGTATTCTGGACCATCACTCTTGTACGGCAATTAAGAAACATTAAGAAGGGTAAGTTGTAGTATATCATGATATGGTTTTGAGAGACAGAAATAACTTGTACCACACATGCTTGAGTAATCCTTTATTATTAGTCTGTCCACATCTCCAAAGCACAAAATGCTCTGTTCCACCTTGTGATGTCAGGTACCATTCACTTTTTCTTAAGTAGAGATGACCAATTCATCCAAATGACTCTAGTGAAGGATTACGGAGTTTGAAAACACAGTGGAGCACTTCCTGTATTACCACGACATCACAAGATGGGAGAAGAACTCAGCCTAAATATGTTGGGGTGACATGTTAAACATGTGTGAATTAAACAAAATACAGCTCTGGGTATGTTTTTGATGAGAAAACAACAATTATAACACAGAATATTGTGTTATAATTGAGGTTGAACAGTACTGAGATTCAATATGTGTTATACCTTTTATCAGGATACATTCAAAGGGCATGCAGTAATTTAAAGATGGACTGTGTAACTTTTCTGAGGTATGGTATTATGGCATTTATTTATGTATCTCTGGAGAGGTTCAAGGATGAAATCTATGCCGATACGACCAAGCTCACAGCAAGAGTTTTTTTTCAAGTTTTTTTAAGCAACAAAATCACCTGTAATTTAATTCATACAATATTAATGTAGCTTAATACCATATTGTGGAACATTGCAAATAATAACATGTCCATGGAGACAAGCTGGTGACGAACACTCGAAAAGTTATATACCTTAGTGCACCTTTAAACATGTCAATGCATTAATATTAATACTAATTAATACTATTAGCACCAAAAGTAAGAATTCAATGCATCTCAGAACAATATTACACAACAGGGTCAAGACTCTATACAGACAGAAGATGTTGTTGTTTGGAAGGAATTTTATATCACATAAGTATTCAAATTCCGATTTTGATTCAATTGTGGTTAATAATGAAAAAAAAAAGCTGTAAAATACTTTGGACTGGACCTCGCTATGATATAGAATAAAACAAAGTCACAAAATGTTTACCTTAATGGTCATCTCTGCGAGGAAGATCACAGTGAAAACATAATTGGAGACGCTCAGGAACAGCCGCTCCTGAAAACACACATCGCCGACACAGGTCAGTTTAGTTTGTTTTAATAAAAAGAACATAACATCGAAAAGGACATTAAAACGATATGGGAAATTGCGGTGTTAAACAGGATGATCCGTTTTACCGGGCTCTCCTTCTTTATGCCAGGCCGTTCCAAGGCGATGGTGATGCAGTTGAGGAAGATGAAAAACAGCACAATGTGGTCGAAGAGCTTGTGGGAGATCACCGCCTGGCACCACGAACGGAACCTGAAAGCAAATAAAATGCACAACCCATATTTTTACTCAAATCTAAATATCGGCATCCTACAATATTTTTTAATTTACAGTAATTTTTGATTTTGACTCTTAGAATGTTGTTATCCAATGAAAAACAGACCTGGAGGGGTTTTTTTTTTGTCGTTTTGTTGTTTGAGTAATCTTGGTTTATTAGTCTGTCAGCAACTGTAGCTATGTTTAGTTTAAAAATAGGATGTAATACATAATTTATTATATGTCTGTATACACACTTGGCCTGGTCTGGTCCCAGTTAAGTCCTGATGTAGACTCAGTTTGGTCCTGTTCTAGTTCTGGTTTAGTTGTGGTCTAGTCCAGGTTGGCATTATCTTAGTAATAATAAAAAAAATATGGAAACGGGGAAAAAAATCCTCAAACTATTAGCATCCAGTTACTAAGTTATGGCGTAACATATTTTTTTTATGTTTTATTATGACAATGCTGAATTACACTAAGCATAAAAGCTGAAATGCTAACACCAGACTTCTATATTTAAACATAATTTCCAACCCTTCAGATATAACTTTGCAATACAACTTAATATTCACTTTTACACAATGAACCTCTATATAAAACATGCAAAAAGTGCATATGATATGACTGACCGGTTCTCAGGTGAAAACAGGTACAGGTTCCAGTCCTCATGCTCTTTGCACCAACGCGGCTTCATGTTTTGGAGCTCCCTCTTCACAAAGAAGCAAAACGAACTCTGCAAAGACAAAACAAAGCGCAAATATTCATATTTTAATATAAAAACACAGGTTATATATAAAAATGTGTCAAAATGAGACCGCTGTGTGCTGTCTACATCTATGTTCGGTGAACCAGGAAGTAAAAATGGTTAGCAATATGGTTAGCAATATGCTAGCATGCTTACAATATGTTAGCATGCTAGCAGTAGTGTGATGATAAAGCTCTGGTCTAGCTTCTCAGAGTTGTGAAAAGCACTTACAAACTTGTCATGCTTAATCATTTGGATGTTCAGAATTCATAAGGAAAGTGAAGATTAAGTTTGGACCACTGCAAATGTTTAAAATGAACTATAAAAAGTTTCAAAAGGAGCGCTTCCTGGACCTCCAGAGGATAATACACAGTAGAAAAAAGTAGAAAAAACACAGTGGTGCTCTTTGGGGAAGGGAAGTCAGTTTAAAGATGCAAAAAATCCAAGGCACTCACCAGTTAAAATAAAATGCCTTTATTAATGCCTAAAATGCAATTAATTTATTATTTATTATTAATTATTAATTAATTAATAAAGGCATTTAAAATGACCTAGTTCAGTTTCTCACATAAAAATCAGGTCCCACAGCTTGAAGAGGCACTACCCGGTTATTGTGATCACATTTGTCTACTGTGTCATTGTTTCTTCTGCTCAAGTCGTACTCTGTGTCGAGAACAAGAAGCAATCTGTTTTCTACAAATTTGTTTACTACAAATCCACCTTGTGCCGTGTCACTTAAAATTGAATTTGCAACGCTTCTTACCACGCACATCAAACAACAATGTTTCTGTAAAATATTGTTTCATTAATAAAAGCAAACTTGTTGGGTGGCGTTTGAAATGTGACAGAACTTACAATAAACACACTGACTATTCCTTCTTTAAAGAGGGCGTATTTGACGGCTACAGAAGCTACTGCGCATCTCATTTGCTTTGTCAAGTTGTACAGTTTTGTATCATGTTTATGTATATTTATGGAGAATTGTTGTGTGGGAGCATAAATAATGTAGGATTGTGAGCTGAGCATTGGACAGAGGCAGAAGGGTTTGAACAGGCCCTGAGAGAAATTGCAAAATGACTGAAACGTGCACGGATGGACTGCTAAACCCTCTTCAGGCATGAGGGAACAATGTCGTAACATGGTGCTTTTACACTAATAGCTCTACTTGGGCAAAACATTTTTCACATTCAAACAATATCAACAACAGATCTAACCCACAATGTTGTAAGAGCACTTCAAGCCCTTTAAAAAGCAGCTGAAAACCACAATGAATTCGAAACGAGACTTAAGCACAGGCAGTAAATATCGCACAACAGAATTATTCGCAGGTTCTCAGCCCATCTTTTGAGTTTGAGACGAGCGTGGTCAAACTCATTACGGCTTTCCAAAGAAACGCAACCGAAACAAATAGAATTAAGCTTAAAGGTGTGCAGAATGCTAACTTGACATGTCCAATTAAACACAGTCTAAATTGAGGCTCCACGCTCCCTGCTTTTCTGGCTCGGTGCCTCTTGTGCATCTGTGTGTGTGGACTGCATGAAAGCCACTCAGTTTATATTCAAAAAGCTCCAATTCGTCACGCAGACAAATAGGCAAAGACGCATGTAAAGTTAAAGGGCACGCAAAGCTGTCCTGGCTGGCTGTGATATAAGGGAAAACATTTGGTGTATGCAAAAAACAGCATAATGAGAAATTTAAATAGCATAGCACATAGAAACACCTAAACACAAGCAGTAAAAGAATAAAAAAAAAGTGTTATGATTCTAAAATTTCGAACAGGATTTTGACACTAAGAAAAAAATCTATGTTAACACCACAATGTAAGGGCGTAAAATAGTCTAAACATTTATAAAGGCTCCTCTACAGTGAATTTCACACAATAATCACCATTTTATACCATAGAAATAAACAGAATATAATGATTTCCTTAATTTTACTATACTACTTTTCTTTTTTTTTTCTTACCAGACTTAATGGGGATCAGAACAACAAATATAGACTAAAAAAAACAGAAAAATAAGTGTCTGATTGCAAAAAATAGGGGGAAAAAAATCATCAATGCCAGTGTTATTCATTCTGAATGAAACAAAATTACCAGGGGCACCAGAAAAACACCACGAACAATGAACCGAGACAAGGGACCTTTACTTCATTGCACATTTGGGACACATTAATGGAGGTCAAACAGATCATTACGAGACAAATGTAGCTCAGCAAAAATTAGTCTAGCAATAAAACACTATCTTGTGTACTAAAATTAACTAGTAAGGGAGAACTAGAAAGTTATAATTAAACCAACTTTGTCTTTCCTCAGTACAGATATATTGTAAGCAGCTCTTGAGGTCAAAATAAGTCAGCTGTGCACCGTCTTAAACTATTTATAAAGTAGTAGGAAGTATATGTTAATATGCTATTTGTTTTCAACTTCGCTGTACAGCCACTCTAGTCTGTGAGAGTCTTGAAAAGTGCTTATAAACACTGAATAATTAAGACGCTCTGAAAATTAAATACGACATCTTGCAGAATCCACTAATATTTGATCCAAGAGTGTCACGGCGAATCCAAAAAACATCCACCCAAACAAGCCAAGAGCGTCTCCGCACTGTATCAAACTCCCCCATTTCTAGACAGCCCAGGGACGAGGCTTTTGTTTCAGAGGATTTCATGCTTTTGCAAACTCAATTTAGACTCGGTAAAACAATCATCGCCGTTGCAGAGGTCAGAGGAAACCACCCGGGGGCGATAAAACCCGAACCGGAGCCTATTTCGCACAATAACTGTACATGTTCTACCGCTAAGGAGAGACTCGCTCCCAAACCCAATGACACGACCGTCCCCCTCGGCTGTAATAAGAAAACAAAACACTCGCAAATCGAATCCGGAAGTTATGTGGTGACAAAGGACAAATAAGACAAGAGGGATTGGGAGTGAAAGGAAAAAAAAAAAGGAGTCTAAACAAACAGAGAGGCAGATTAAGTGATTAAGAAATTACATAAGAGCGTGAAAAGCACAAGGCAGCTGCTCAGCAAATGTGTCAGTGGATCTACAGGGAGAGTGCAAAGCTAGCTAAAGCACTATACTGTAGTCGCTGCTTGTGTTAGCTGTGAAATAAAGGGCAAAAAGATATGAATACAGATCACGGAGTATGAAATTGGTTTGAGTTTCTTATTATAGCCGCTGTTTAAGTATTATTTGGCATGTAAAGCCGTTTGGAGAAAATTGCTTCTCAGTGGAAATTCATGCACAATATCATACTGTAAAACTTGCCTTTTTCCTTTTCATTTCAACATTTCTTTATTGGCCTGAATTAATCTGGTGGCCGGTGGCATTACGGTCACGTGTCTGCCCGATAGGCTCAATCATTTGCACGTAAATGGACTTTATGTGTAATTGATAGTGCCCTGAAGGATGCAATTTATTATGGTCAAGTCTGCGCTGTTCCTATTCAACATTTAATTGACAATTTCAGTGATTTTATTTTTATTTAACTATTAGCATTCAAATTACCCTCTAGATACCAGTTTGCATTCCAAATACTAGATGATGGGGTATAGATAAAATCAATGTTTTGGAGCTTTTAATCAATTGTTTTCCCTTCGCATTTACATCAGAGTATTTAATATGATTATTTATTGTATTTAGAGTGATTCATGTTGTTTATTCTATCCCAGTTTTCACTACTATGATACACATCTATTTGATTTTCGTAAGAAGAAGAAGAAGAAGCTCAGGAGGCATTTAGGCAGAAATTAAAAAAATAAAAATCGATTTCTCCCTGGAGTGATCCATTTGAGGGACCGACAGCATGTGGGACTTTGTTGTGATGAGGTTTATGGCAATTTTCCAACCAACCATCCAACATTATGTCTCCTTAAAGTATAAGTAATGCTTCGTTTTTATTTGACGTCACTCACATCGTCATCCAGCTCATCGTCATTAGCGTCGTCTTTGAGGTCAGGGCTTATGTTTGGCGGTTCGTAGATGGTCCTCCCGTTGCAGTCCCCATATTCTGTCACTATGGAGGGACACAGCGTGGAGGCCTGCAGGATCTCCAGAGACACAGGCCGCAGTCGGTTGTTGGCAGCGTCGTCTTTCTCCTCCTCCTCTCCGTTCTCCTCCTCTGCTCCTCCCTCCCCGTCACCGGACAGCAGGCTCTCCCTCTCTCCGCTGGTGTCCCTTCTCTTGAGGCTCGGGGCTCTTGACAGGCTGTTCCAGCTGGAGCGGCGGCTGCCCCACGAGCTTCCTGCGCCGCGGGGTAGAGCCGGAGAGCGCCGCCCGGGACTGGAGATGCTCTGCTGTGAGAGAAGGACAGGCATATTAAAGAACAATACTTCACTGTTTACTGGCTGAAGCAGACTGGGCAGATGCTTGAGGCCACATCTGCCTTTAGGGCGACTCCAAAGCTGAATGTCCTCTACTAAAAACTACTTATAAATTAGTTTTGTAATCAGTTTGCATCTCTGATCATAAACGCACGCATGCTTGGTGGAAGTAACTTTGTATGATGATGTGGTAGTAGTTAGAAGTAGTCATATGTGCCACCTTTAAATTCCATTAACACTGCCTCTATAGTGTTTACATGTGTTTCATATAGTCAGAAACATGTGATATAAAACACGTTTAATAACATGTGCTGAAACTTCATTAGAACAGTTTTTGTTGGGGTTTTAAGTCCTCTTCCTCTCACTCTCCAAGGACCAGAGCCTCATCACAAATCACTTCAGAAGTTATATAATTTTGTTCAAAATTAGGCTTTCTAATGCAAGAATTAACTAAAACTGTTATAAATTGCATTGCGCCTATTAAATCCCTAGTCATGTGACATTCAGCTATCAGCACCGCCACATTAAACCTCTGGGGCCAGAGGAAACACCGAGTAGTGAAGGCATATAGAAGGTTTAAGATACAATTACAATTATTTTAAATGTTTTTGTGACAACTCAATAAGGATCTAAATTAAGATGTTGAAAAAAATAAAATAATAGTTACTAAAATTTAAAACCCCCACATCTGCTTGTTAAGGGGAATATATAAGCTACAATTATTGTCAATTATTATTTTGGATCAGTCTAAAATTGATTTAAGAGAATACTTTCTTGAAATATTGATGATCTAATTCCAAGGGATGAGGAGTCTTTGCAAATAAAGAATTCCCAAGATGCCATAAGAGCCTCAACAAACCTAGAAACAACCCTGACAGCACTTTACAACATCAACTTCAATATTTACATTTGTGTCTGTTACTCACCAAAGAGCGCTGGTCGTACGCTATGGGGTCAATGGACGGTCCGGCCCCCCGAGACTCTGCGTTGATGCTCCCGCATTCAGACAGAGAGATGGCGTCCCTGAACAGCTGCTCGTCGCCCAGGATGGAGTCGGGCCCCAGCGAGCTCTTGGGCGTGGGCATGGGCGTGGCCGCGGTGTGCATGATGATGGGCGGGGCCATGGAGCCGCGATCCACGTGCCCATTGGCGGTCATCATGAGGGAGTACATCTTCAGCTCTACAAAAACATTGAAGTTATTGAAGTACTGAAGTTATAGGCTCCATATTATATTGCAATGTCTATGGAGGCAAGCAGGTGCCAGATGCCCTACCAGAAAAGTTACATATCACCTTCATGTTAAAGTTAAATTCAATTCAATATACATTTACCTGTGTCTCGTAGCTGCTCCACTTTTTCATCCTCGGAAAAATTGTCAGATTTCCCCTCATCGTCCGATTCAGATCGATTTGCATCTCCCTGTGAAACACCAAAGAGCAAATGTTAGTGTTAAATCTGATTTCATTCCTGTTTGCTGTCTTCATGTCTTTTCATGGCTGTAGGCTGGAGTATTTTTCTGTTATATTTTTTGTAATGATATCTCCTCCCTCTATTGCCTCGACCCCACTCACAAAGGGACAGTTTGGTGATGCAGTCTCGGACCTCCTCGCTCAGCTGGGAGCTAATTAAAAGTAGCTGAAGGTCCTTGCTCATACCCACCCGAGTGTGCCAAAAAAGACTGTTCTGTTGAGAATTCGTTTGTTCTCGGTTCATCAGACTGACATCAAAGTCAGAATGCTGCTATTTTTCCACTTCATTTTATAACTTGAATAGTCCTTTATTTTTACTGCATATGAACAACATATGACTTTTAAGTATAACGACACTGGGGAAGCCGTTTTATGTCCTATTATGGTATACTTTTTGGAGCTTTCTACCTTGCTATAACTTTTAAGGTTTTATATGTCATAAATGCATGTTTGAGTAAACACAATTTCTTATTAAACATGTTAATATGTTGTTTTTGGTGAATGTAGCATTTGCGAAATAATAAAAGGGAAGATGTTGGTCTAAAAATGCGATGTGTTAGTAGTTACTGAAAATATAATATAAGTAAAATATCCCCTCTTTAAAGTAAGAAACTTATATTGGCAAAACCCATTAAAATAAACTCCAAATTAATCTTTAAATCAATAGAAAAATCTTCTCTCAAATATTTTTTTTTTTTTGTATTTGAATGTACAGGCATAAGGCATAAATGTATTTTAAGCACATTATGTACAGGAGCAGTGTCTAAGCAGCCACAAGATAAGACAGTAAGAAACACTAAATGAATAAAACATGAACTTAACATAAATGTATAACGTGGTATTATTGTTTAAATATTTAAGTTAATTGGACATACACATTTCACACACGTACCGGTTTGGTCCTGGTTTAAGTCTTGGTTTGAGTCTTGGTTTAGACCTGGCCTAGTCCAAGTTTAGTCCCAGTTTAGTTCTAATTTTGCAGTGCTCTTTCTGCAGATGTTAAATTGAAATGAAAAAAAATTGACTTCACATAAAACACTCCATCGAAACACAAGTCGGCATTTCATTTTATCGTCACTTTCATTGTTTTTAATTGCTGACAAATTGCTGCGAATGGAGACCAAGACCCGCTCTTTCTATTATTACAGATATAAAAAAGCAGCCACTTTTTATTCATATGCTATAAAAAACAGCCTTAAGTCATTGCATTAGAATTTTAACAATTTCTTTCTTTATCATGACTTCAAGTGATATTTTTTCCTGCAAATTAAATTGACTCAAAGTGCCCTGGAGGAACACTTTATAGAGTTGAAATACAGTTATGTCTATCCAATAAACACCCAAAGGTTAATACAATCACCCGTACTCATTGACTATGGGTCTGTGTAATAAATGCAAATGAACAATGGGAGCTGTTTCTCTTACCTCGGCCTGGAAGCCCTCCACCAAAATGGCCACCAGTAAATTGAAGAGCACATAATTGCCAAACGTCATGAGGGCCACGAAATAGAGCGCTGCCCATGAGGAGGTGGAGGCCATGCCATTGTACAGGACCACGTTCCAGTCTTCTTGGGTCAGGATCTGCAGCGTGAACACAGCATAGAAATGAATAGGAGGAAATAAAAAGTAAAATAGAAAACGAGGACCATAGTAAATACTAGTTGTTTCCTGCAATCTGCATCTAATTAGAAAGCATTTTATTGTCCAGTAATCTGAAAGCATATGTTAGCATTAGCTTTAACATCACGGGAAAACTCTTCTCTGTTGTGAGCTGTGAAAAGGGCTTATAATTCATCACTCATCATCGCCTGTAAACACTAAATAAAAACTTTTTCTTAAATTTGCAACATCTAAAATATCATGAATATATGTTTACTGAACTGCAATGCCAAATAAAAGATTAGTGTATTGCCTTTATAAAATCATTGCCCAAGCTGCATCTGTTCCTAGAATAAAACAGTACCTAATATATACAGATTTTACTATAAGAAGCATATAAAGCAAATTCAGCATGAAAAATGAAAGCTTTTAAAATGATCCAGCAGAAGAGCCAGGGTCTGCGTACTTAACAAACCCCTGTAGACCACACAGTAACACTGATGCCTTTCTGGAACACTGCAATAACTATACTTATAGTCCAACTTTTAAACCACATTTCGGGACATAAAACGCTACTTCAGCATCTCTGTGCCCGTTGGTGCGCAGTGAGAGCCCCTTCCTCTCCTCTCTTTCCTACATTCTTTGTCACAGTTGTGCTGAGACAACCAATAGAGGG
This sequence comes from Scartelaos histophorus, assembly GCA_000787155.1. Classification (NCBI taxonomy): domain Eukaryota; kingdom Metazoa; phylum Chordata; class Actinopteri; order Gobiiformes; family Gobiidae; genus Scartelaos; species Scartelaos histophorus. Next base: position 4,163 of record JACN01070179.1, on the reverse strand, counting down.
AACGAGGACGATATAGAAAATATATAGAGCAATTTGAGCATGTGTGTTGTGTGCATATAGGCGGGACAGAGGATTATGTAGCAGAGCTGATGAGAGAGTGGCTGTGTAGAAATCGGCACTGCAGTATTTGATTAATGAGAAGTATTTGGTAAAGAGATTTGTTAGGAAAAGACGAGGCCACAAATGAGAACTTGTACTTGGTGTAGTGATGAATTAGTAAAGTGTATCCGCTGGAGAGGCAATATATAATGTGGCAATAGGGCTATTTTGTGTATGTTTTCATTGGATTAAAACAATAAGAATGACCTAGCCATACTTGTAAAGCTAACAAAGGTCAATTATTAAAGAGCTATGTAACTCTGCTCTATGGATATGTTATTGTTTTACCTTGCATATTTCACCATATGGCATTAAACATATCTATCTCCAGGGAGACAAGCAGATGGCATAATTAGGCCAAGTTAAAGGTCAGATCTGTGTCATCTCGCTCACAGTAAATATGGCTGTTTACTTGGAAAGGAAAACATAACAGAATAATACAATTCTGTGGAACAGAATAATAACATCGCCATGGAGACAAGCAGGTGGCAGACCCTCCACCAGAAAAGTTACAGGGTGCATTTTTAGCAAGCCTGAAAGCAAACGACAATAAAAACACAACTGATAATACTCCTGACGTATAAGAATTTTCAACAGGCGAATTTTAAAATTTTGTTTCTATTGAACTTTCTCAAATATTTACAATGTCAGGTGCCTAAATCTATGTTTGACAGTGATATTAAGCATTTTAAGTGTTTTTATGTACATGAATTGGTTAAAAATTTTAAAAAAAAATGTCATGTGGTGCGACTGAGAATAATTAAAATTATTTTATTTTAATTGTAAACATTGTTGGGATGTTAATCTATGTTCTGAGTAAAATGATCATGATATTAATATTGGAAAAACATATTTGAAAAAGCGGACACGCTCGGACAATATTTGTTTGAATATTATGAGGGGAATATCTATTCAAAAAAGCTGAAATTTCATGTTGGACTACAAAATACTTCAGAAAAAAGAAAGAAAATAAATTTAATTTGATTTTTTAGAAGTTTAAAAAAACAGCAGTTAAGGGCGGACGGTCGCACCACATGACATTTTAACACTTTAAGCAGAATAACTAATGATTTCTGAAAAAATGATGTGGTTCCATGGAGGTCAGAGGTGCTACAGGTATGTGGGGAATTATTATGAAATTTGAACCTGAACTGAAGAAATTGGAAAGGCATTGTGTCATTAATCCATATCCATTTAATTTTCTTCAGAATTAACAAGGCCTATTGAAACCTACTTCAGATCACTCCCTTTCAAACAGATTTAGAGTCAGTAATGCATACAGTCATCAGCGTCTTGTCTTGTTTATAAAAGACGACACATGGCAATTAATTTGGCGCATCTTTGAACAGACACGGGAGAAATTAAATAATACCTAATGATAAAACCAAAAGAGCAATTGTCACTTTGTTGTCAGTTTGTTGTGATTAGAGTCAGATCTCCCGGAGCTCACCTGAAACACAGTGACGATGGCCCACAGCAGAGAGTCGAAGTTCTTGCGGTCAGGTATGGTGTCCCCATTGTCTGTCTTCAGGCTGAATTTGCACCCAAACAGATGCATTCCCAGAATACTAAAACAAGAAAAAAAATACCACATTTAGGGTAATATCTAATGTTTTCATAAAGCTCAAACCTTTATTTTGACAGCGATAAACATTTATATTATTGATACTTGCTCTAATTATTATATAGTTTAGTTGATAATTATAGGTTGCGTTCATCACAACAATCTAAATTGCCTAGAGTATAAAACTGAGCTGGAGGGCAGACAAATATCTCTGTAATTACTGGGCCTTTTCACAGGAAACAAAAACACACACACTTCTATTTCTAATTTCAGTTAAGGAAATTGTTTTTTAAATACTTAAGCACATATTGGCTACTGCTCTCCAGCTATAGATACATTTTTAAACAGCACTAACAGCACTAACAGCTAGGAGACGTCACCTGAACGTGAAGATGAAGAGCATAAGGAGCATGCAGAAAGTGGCCACGTTGTCCATGGTCTTCATGAGGACCACCAGCTGCCTCCTCAGAGCGGGCAGGAAGCGAACCAGCTTCAACACACGCAGAAGTCTGAAAGTCCTGAGCACGGAGAGCCCACCGTCTGACTGTCCGATGATCTCCCACACACTAGAGGGCACAAGAGAGTCAACATCACATTTGACTTTTCTAGCGCTGGATTTGTCTGTTTGTATTGTTATTGGCCTTAAAACATGCTCTCGAATAACTAAGCTTTGGCATCTTATGTTTTAGATTTAGAACTTAAAATAATAGCCATCTACAGACGAAAGACAGCTTGTTTCTACATGTGGTGCCTATACTTGGAACTGGTGTTAAAAACAAAGGGAATTACTATTGAAAAAAACAAACAACTTATGTTAGCAATCTTTTCCAACATGCTAACACAAGCAAGCAGTCGTAATAAATGTGATTCCACAACAGAAATCCGACTGGCAATGATTTATTAACTTAAAAACAACAAACAAAGACCTCCAAACTTGGACCTCTGAGGTAACAATCCTGGAAATAAAAAAGTCCTGTATTGGAAGTTACTAAACAATTCTAAACAAGTTACTAAAAATTCCAAAGTTTTCCTTATTATTGAATGTGACCTTTTCAAGCACGTTTCACGCCTTTAAAAGCCATCACGGAAATGCTAACAAGAACTAGCAAGCTAACAACACACCAGCTAAATGAGTTTACAAAAACAGATATGAGCTATTTAAAAAAAAATCATCAGAAGCTTGCAGTTTACTCTTTCTAAAGGGAAATGTATAATCCACTTACCTGCAGAAGATGGCAACAAAAAGAAAACTACTTTTTGGCAATTTTTCAAAACGGAGATATCTGGGATTGAACTCTTCAAATATTTAAAAAATCTCCCTTCACTCCATACATCTGATAGACAGGATAGCTTTTGCTGACAGATGGTGAGACAGTGCACCCAGACTAATGAGTGACAACTGCAGGAGAAATGTAGAATATGAATGAGTCTGGCCGTGTTAAACTGTGTCAGTGCAGGCAGGGAGCACTTCAGGTGTCAATTGTAGCAAAACAGCTTGCAATATTTATGCATCTCTATACGGTCTGTTTTGTGCTGTCAAATTGTACTGCTGACTATAATCAATCAGTCAATATGAATGGAATATGTGATTTAATGGGCTCACATTACGCTATTTTCTGATCTATGTAATTTCAAGCTAACGATATCTTGAGAGCAGCTAAGAATAATGTGTGTATTAGTAGACCTGTTATCATAATCACTATATTTTCTTAGTATATGGCAGCTACGCTATTATCCCATCCCATTTACCTGATGATGACGATGATGCTGTCGAAGATGTTGTATGGATTCTTGATGTAGCCGAAGAGCCCAAAGGCGAGCAGCATGAAGCCCATCTCCAGAACAAACATACTGGTGAACACGATGTTACTGATCTCCAGCACGTCTGTCAGCTCCTCCGGCTACAAACACAACAGACAACACTGTGGGTTAGACAACGGGGTAGAAAATAAAAAGATACTAATCAATACTAACACTAATATCAAAACTGGATACTCAAGATCGATCATCAGATAAATTAGTACATGACCATGGACCAGTCTGGCACTTACCTGGACTACTCACACATTCCCGTTTCTGATAACTCCAAAAAACAATATTAAGTGCGCACGAGAAACTACTGCACTTTATATTCTGATTCCTCATATCTCCAAAACAACAGTTCCACCATTATCTCGTTGACAGCACATCGCAAACCAAAAACTGTTTACATCTCCACTGTATTATGCACTTGTCCCAGCCTATTTGCTCTGCCAGCCCCGGAGCTAAGACTCAATCAATCAAGTATGGAGCGACAGCCAGGCTCAATCACTCGCAAAGCCCCAGCAGCAGTCATCCATCAGAGGCCCGATCTACTCCACTTACCCCAGCAATGCAGCCTGTGACCCGGCCAACGTTTAAGTGCGGCCCCCTCGTATAAGCATGTGCCTGGTTCATTATGAGAGAGATTGAGAGATGCAGTTTTGTACTCTGGTAAATGAAAGCTATTCAAATTTGGGTT